>WBMY01005425.1:240160-266429 GCA_013397315.1 Donacobius atricapilla | reverse complement strand
GTGGAAGGGCAGGGATGTCCTGGCAGGGCCGGGCAGTGCAGGGACACAGCGTATCCAAAGCGGTGCCGAAGGAAAGCGGCTGCGGTGGGACGGGGCCGGCTCAGCCCAGCAGGGCAGGAGGAGCAGAGCTCAGAGTCCCTGGGCACACGAGGAGATGATGGGAGATTTCCTCAGGACCGGACCCGGTGATGGCAGTGAGAAACTCCTCCTGCAGCAGGAGTGGCCTGTGTCTTCTCTCTCCGATGCCGAGAGCAAGAGAGCGAAGCTGCCCCCACCCCTGTCCTTCCCCTGCCCCAAACCTCATGGTATCTCNGTCCTTCCCCTGCCCAAAACCTCATGGTATCTCTTTTTCCCTCAGAGAGAAAAACTCTCAGAGACCACAAAAGGGTATAGGCTGAGTGCCACACTTTCCTTTAGCCACTTGTATTGTTTTGGTCAAGCACCCATCAGCACCCAGTAATTAGTCTCCTAGCGACTTTGTGGGAAAAAAATTGTATAAGGAAAAAAAAAAAAAAACAAATCTAAGCCCCAATGTACCCATAACTTAATTTATTACAATTCTCAGGTATGCATATCTCAGCAGTAAAAAACCCAGACCAAAAGTCTTTAAAGAACAGTCAATTTCCATGTACTAACAAAAAGCATATGCAGATGATTATTAAAGTGTGGTTGGGTTTTTGTTCTTGGTTGGTTGGTTTGTTGATTAGTTGGTTTGGGTTGGGCTTGGTTTCATTTTTTGGATTTTTTGGTTTTGTTTTTTGTGGGGGTTTTTGGGTTTTTTTTTGTTTGGTTGGTTGGTTGGTTTTTTGTTGGTTGCTTTTTTTTAACACAGGCCTGCTTAGGTTAAATTGTTGTGATTATATTTTTTGCTGCTCCACAAGGTGCATATTTAAATTCAGGACTGCTCCTGCATAAAAATACCTCGAACTTTGATTGTGACAGACACATCTTCTGTTGTGTGATGGTCCCAGGTTATGATCTGGCAAAGCAGGCAGAAAATTACGTAATTGATTCTCTGTACTCTTCTTATGTTATCAACCCAGGTTAGGTTGCTTCTTAGTTTAGCTCAGTTTAGGTTACTTCTTTCCAAAACTGCAGGAAAGTATTTTAGGTATATAACCTGTATTTTAGGTAGTCTGCATTCTTTAATATTATTAATGGAAAAGAAATATTTAGGGTATTTTTATAGAGAATAGCTCTATCCCTTCTTCTGCAGTTCTATCCCTTCTTCATCTCAGAATGGATGATTATCCCCAAAAGAATTTTCAACCAGTAATGTTAAGCAATTGTTTGCCATATTTACTGTTCATCATTGGTATAACATTATACACACAGAAAGATTAACTTCTTTCTAGATTTTTTCTTGTAGTCTTGTGATTTTAGGACTTCTAATATGATTTCAATATGATTTTTAATATGATTTCATCATCCAAGGTCCTCTGTCTATTTGCTTTTGCAAGTTTTTAAAATGTCTATTTCAGTTTTGAGTACTTACTACCTTATTTCAAAATCCTGAGAATTTTTGAAGATCTGGACACAAATGCAGGTGTGTAGAGCCAAAGTCCTGGTCTCTGAAATATCTATTTCAGGCAAGTATTTCATAAGTTTTCCTCCTTAAATTAATGTAATGGATTATGTTGTTCTTTCAGTCATGTAGGTTAAAACAACAATAGGTCTCATTAATTAATTAATGAGAAGGATAAGAAAGAAAGCCAGCTTATCACAAATACATTCAACAGTTTAGTCATAATAAGGTGCCCTTATCACCATGTGACCTTTCAGGATACAGGACTGAGCAAAATAGGCACAGCTTTCTTTATAAAGGTCAGACGCTGTTGAAATTCCTCTTTGACACAGAACAGATTTTGTTTTACCCTCCAAGTTCTCACAAGGTGAAATTTGTCAGCCAAATTCAGTTCAAAGATCTCATTCTAGGGTCCTTGTTTTCCAACATTTTTGCCCTTTTTAGCTGAGAAAATCTACAAAGATTAGAATAATTTCTCAAAAGCTGCTCTGAAATTGAGTAATTTTCATCTATAATGATATTTCAGCCCTAGTTCCTACAAGAGCTGGATTTCTCTTTTCACCTTTGAATCGAGAGCATGTTGTGTTTTACCAGTTTGATTTAAAGGCCAGAAAGTTTTTTTAAGACTACTGATTATTCCAAAACCTGGCTACATCTTAAATATGGCGCTGAGGAGGGAGAACAGCTATATGGTAGCTTTAATGATTTAAATAAACTTTTTTTAATCATCTTGGCTTATACCAATGGGGTTTTTTTTTTTCAATGTCATAGCAGCATATCAGGACTTCAGGAAGGACTGGGTTCTTATTCTGTTACTGCAAACACAGTAAAAACCAGTCTGACCTCTGGTCTAACCTGAGACAACAGGAAAACCTTGAGGAGAACATGGAAAGTCACAGAAGAAATGTGATATCAAGTAGTTATATAGCCACCTGTTGATGATCTTAATGTGTTTATATACTTCATATTAGCTCTCCTGTTATTTATTTCCCTTTATATATGGTTATATATGTGGTCCATCCATAATAAGCATGTCTGAGCAGATTTACCCAGTATAACAATCTGCACAGAACAGTCAAATAAACTAACCTGTTTTACAGTTAACTAATTTAAAGATCTATATCCATGCTTGTCTCACACACACACACACACAAAAAAAAAAAACACAACAAAAAAAGCCTGGGAATATTGAGGGTAGGTTTAAAACCTTGTCTCCCTAGGAGTATTACTGTATGATTTCTATAATATCCATTATCAATAAAGTCTCACGTTACTGCAGCAGATTGACTGGAGCATGACAATTTCATTTCTCATGAAAGATAAACCAGACAGACCTGTGTATGCAGCTGACAAAAATTATAATAATTAGAAGATGTAAAAAAACCCTCAGGTTCATCTTGGCCTTCTGCCTCTTAAGTAGAAAGTGAGTCCAGGAACATAAATTTTCCACAAAATTAGGACTGCAAAATAAGGGAATATATGAATCATAAAAGTTTTAGTTTACTCTTTTATTATGCTTGTGTTTTCCCTCAGGATTGCAACGCATTGTGTTTCTGGAATTAGGATACTAGACTCAAAAACTAAAACGAGATATTCTTCCTGACCTCCTGCCCAGGAAGTTACTAGAATGATATTTATTTTCAGTGACTAAACCCTGGGTTAACCATGGCCCAGATTAGCAGGCAAATCATCTCTCCCAGCTGAAAGTGTTTTGCTTTACCCTGTAAATAACCAAGCACATTTTTCAACACATGAGAACCTTGAATTGCAGTAATTAATTCATGAAACATCGCAGTTGAAGAAAATATGTCCTGTTAATTAAATTCTTGGACGGGGATCACTGGCTTCATTGCTGGGATGTATTAACACTCTGAATATCATCACCGTGTGTGCCATTGCAGGGAGCACAGTGGATTGCTCGTGGCTGAGTGAGATGCACCCAACACCCAGCCACTTGGAATTCACACGCAGTGCTCCCTGACTCAAGGAGCAGTGCAGAGAGGAAGAGGAGGGCACATCTGAAGCCCCTGATTCACAGCTGACACACAGTCTGACCTCTCTTGCGTGTAGCACAAAATGGAGAGGACAGGCTGGGTCCTCCTCTGGTTGTAGAAGTCGTGCTGCTGTGACAAATTGACAGGCAAGGTGATCCAACCCAACAGGAGGAAATAGGGAAGTATGGTTTCAGTAGTTTTAGAGGAATAGGATGGTTTTGACAAAAACTTCTTTCACTGACAAAAGGGAGATTTTTGAAAATTGATGGGAACTTCATTGTCAGATACATTTTCCTTTTCACTTTTCTTTATCCTCTCCCATCCCACTAATCTCTTCCTCCCACTGAAGACAACATAGTATTTAGAACTTGTTTTTCCTGTTTCCATTTGAATCCTTTTCAAAGTGAGGGCAGATTGGTAAAACCCATCGATTACTTGTATTATTTTCCTTCAATTTTCATATTTATATAGCTTGGGAATGACCTACTCTGCCACACGTGGATAGTCATTACATTTCCTGAATATATGCATATATGCAAATTATTTGAGTGGACTTCTTTGGATATGAGTAGGGTCTCTGGATATTTTGAGGGTCTTTGGTGATTATTTAGGAACACCCCATTCCCCAAATTTCCCTTTTATGGTTCTAGATCTTCTAACAAATCTTTTCTCCTTGAGAATATCTTGAGTATGTGGGCAGGCTGAGAGGTACTTCTATTATCATTCTTTGCTCTGACACACAATCTCAAAACTAAGAAGTCTGCAAGTACATATTATCACATATTAACTACTGATACATGTACCAAACATTATTGTGCTAAAGTTAAAAGAATTTTCCAACATCTTCCCCCACTGCGGCAGAGAGTCCTTTTTAAAGAACTTGTTGGGTACCACCATCAATGTTGTTTTAATTACTTCCTTGGTTTTGCTTTTTTTCCCTTACTTTTTTATCTAAAAATTATTTGTCTCATGTTATGTTCCTGTTTTCAGTGATTTTCTTCTAAATTTTTGTTCTGTAAGGAGAAAAAGCCTCAAAACTTCTGAAACAAAGCTGAAATTTGTAGATAGTTACCATTCAGGAAATATGCCTGTCTCACTGTACACATATAGCGACTACTGCTGTCCCCATTTGGCATGAGGTTGGTGACAGAAATCTTGTTTAGTATATTCTGGAAATGGCTCCAAATGACCAAGCAAGAGCCTCCAGGTTCCTAAACTGTTCTCCAGAACATGCTCCTTTGGTCAAAGTTCAGATTTTCTTATCAGATCTTCTTCCACCCCATGGTGGGTACAGCACATGGCCTGTCCCAGGCACTAGCACTTCCTTAAAAATGTGGGCATATTCTCCCCTGGAACAATCCACAGTGTACCTTTTTAGAACTGTTTTTGTGGCAAAAGCAAAGAGAACATTATTTATTTCCTGAAGTTTTTTGGTTGTGTGGGGGTTTTTTTGTTTGTTTGTTTTGTTTTGTTTTTTTCTTTTTCTTTCTTTCTAAAAAACTGCCATTTCTGCGACATTCCACACAGATTTCTACTTTCAGGGCCAGGAGAAATTTTTACTTGGCATTATTTGGTATTTGGAGTAGATACATGGTTAAAAATTTTTTCTCCTCTAATAAAGGAGGAGCTGGAATCCTGATGTTCAGAATATGCCAGAGTGTTGAAAAGATAAATAGGCTGCTCCATTAACATCTTAATGAATTTACAGAAAAGCCCATCAGATGTCTTAATCTCATGTTTCACACATGCTGAACAGTCTCATGTTTCTTTTACATTCCTTTGAAGTCCTTACATGCAGAAGGCCATCACGAGATTTTTTTTTTTTTTTAAACCTCAAATATTGGGAGCAGTTTCAAGTCTGACTCCAAGCATGGTGCTGACTGCTGATGTATGGCACATCGGAGAGAAAACAAAAGTGCCAGGCCTTTGTCATGAACACTGCCTGCTTCAGGCACTGTCAGCCTTTTGAACTTCTGATTTTGCTGCAGACATGGCAATGAGAAGGAGGAAAGGGAGCTGGGGAAGGACAGAAAAATTTCAAGGCAAAAGCTCTAAAAACAAACTGCAGTTTCCTTCCAGCCCAGGGAGTACACCAGAAATGTCCCTGCCTGAAACAAAGCAGAAGGAGGAAGGGTGAGGTTGAATTTTGTGTTTTACAATCCATCTCAATTCCACATGAGCATTTATTATAGATCTGGCCTGGAACATAGTTATTTCTGCATCAGCATAGAAGAGATCAACTTATTTTGGCATTTGCTTCACAAAATAGTTTTGCAGTTTCACAGGTACACTCTAAGATGGACCATTTCCAAGATCCTTTAAATCTGTGAGGCATACGACAACTATGAAGGAACACAATTTTCAATCTAAACCCTTTGACAGTGATTTTCAAAATTCCTTAAAAGACTGAGTGGAAATTTAGCATTTAACTCAAATTTTCAAAAATTGTAATTTCAGGAATTGGATTTTGTAACACTATCAGACTCAGCGTTTAATAAAATGAGATGAAGGCATTTAATTTTTCCCAGTTTATGTGGGGCAATTATCTCTCAGGTGATGATAAAGAAATTGCTCCTCTGTGATGTCAGTATACCACAGCCTAGAAGGTTAAAAATATTTTACAGAAGTTTTATCTCCTAACACCAAGTCATGGATCCTGGGAATATTAACATTGTGATTGACTTTTTTTTTAACAGAACATCTCATTGATCAGGGTTGAAAGACAAACAATATTACTGCCCAGGGCAGACTGAGAGCTGTAGAAAAGGTTTTTCAGGGAGAACCTCCCATAGAGTCACCAAGTGTGGAAGGACCCCCTGGATTTCTAAACTGCTCAGAGTGAGGCTGTATCCAATCCAGCTCCAAACTCAGCCAACAATTTATGTCTGAACAATTGTATAGGCGTAATTGAACTTTTGGATTAAGGATGGCAAACCAGACATATTTATATGAAAGTAAGTTATTTATTATAGTTGCCAGATGAAGAATTGTTTGCACCTGGTGGGTAAATACAATGCTTATTCTTCAAAAACCACTGCCCTGTGGAACCATACAATGCTCATTCTGTAGGAAAAAGAAACGGAAGGCAACCAGCCTAGTTATGCCAAGTTCTACCAGTTCACTGGGTGGTCAGGTGTAACTTTGGAGTCACCAACCAGGGACCACCACAGAGACCCCCAGGACAGAAGAAAGCACAAGCAGAGGGGAGAGAAGATCTCCATGCCAATAATTTCAGGGGAATTATTATTTTTTGTATGTTTTTCCTAGGAAAACCCATGAATATGTATGTAAAATATAGTGTATAAACAGAAACTTTTTCTGTACTCAGCGGGCTCAATATTTCAGAGATTTGTGCATCCTGCTGAATAAATAATGCCCTTTTCTTAATTTTGTACTGGTGTTAAGAAGTTTTTATTTTTACCTATTTTTGGTAATTTTGTGATAATGATTGGACTACACCATTGTAATCAGCATTCTCTACTACACAGTACGGCTTGCTGTAACTACTGTATAGCATAGGGCACTATTTTTGAAGCAATATTGAAGCAATTGTATTAAATTTAGAAAAATCAGTTTTTAAGTAGAGGGTGGTGTTGTTCATTCACCCCAAGATGAGGGTAAATCTCTCTCCTTAGCCTCAAGAGATAATCTGGAGGGGAGTCCCCTCTCCAGGGAGGAATCTCCACACACACTCCAAGAAGGGGTGTGTGAGAATACCCTCCCTTTGAAAAGTGGACCCGGGCTTTTATAGTGTCAGGTGATGGACTGTCACTCAGATGTCCCCAGGACAGCTGTCAGCTCAGCAGCCTCAGATAAGTTATCGTAGTATCCCTTGTCTGTTCCTTTATTGGGTACTTAACCACGCATGCTACATCCTCACCTCACTCTCAAAATGTTTGACCTTTGCCAGTGATGAGTCGTACTGGTCTCAGCATTATTCAGCGCTAAACACACCAAGACACCCCCTTCTCCACTCACCACCGGTGGGGTATTGTCGGAGTTGTTTTACCCCCACTCCATGCAGAGCATCCTCACATTTTTCCCTTTGGAGCGCCTTAAGTGCTGGATGTGGGTTGGAATACTTCTCAGATGGCTTTTCCCCTCTCATTCTGATCATATGGATGGAGAAGCAATTACAGAGGAGTTGTTTCTTTTGTTGTATAGGGTGGGGTTTTTTGTTTTTTGTTTTTTTGAAAAAGTTCTTATGAGCTGAGAGCAACATTTCCACCTTCAGAAATCTCAACGAACTGGAGTGCTTGAATTCCGGGACAAGAAATAGTGTTGATTTATTTACTTACAATGCTGTTGTCAATGTGCAAACAAGCTTTCTAACTGAAGACTGTCATACCAGGAAGCTGCTTGGCAGAATAAGGAATGGTATCTTAAGGACACTTGTGCTGCTTAAGGTAAAGCAAGCGTTGTAAGGCACAACAGAGACTTTGAAAAGCAGTATTGGCTTGTTGTGATTATAATTCATATTTATGTCACTTCAGTTGTTACAGACTCAGAAAAGCCTTACACACTTGAGTCATCCTGGATGACATCCAAACCTCCTACATAAAAAAATAAACCCTGTCCTTTATAAATATATATGTTAAATAACCTACCAATTTTCTGGAGTGACTGATATTCTGTTGTCTTTATGTTATAAGAGCCTTATGCATGACAAATAACATATAATTTCTTACTGTTTTCCTAGCAAAACCTTAAAGTCCTTGAAACAGGTAGGAGTCAGATTCCTCATAACACACTACTGAGAAAACTAAGAAATTATTAGGAAGTCACTGCTATTCTGGTACACGGTGCATTACTCAGACATTCCTGTAGACAGGAATTCAACTTTTTATATAAGCAGTGAGTGAATATGAATGAAATATTCTCAAAGTACTTAAAACATCCCAGATCTGCCATCAAATACTGGACCTCCTGGGCAATTTCCCAGCAGTGATTCCACGTGAAAGGTGGGAACTGGAAGCAAATCAAACTCTGAGAACCCTAAGAGCACCCAGAATTGACATTTTAACAGCTGTAGAAGACTTTAAACAATACAAAAAAGGCAGAAATTAATTTTTGGATCAAAGCTGGAGGAATCTATGTTTTGCTATGTCTCTACCATTCTCAGGAACGCTGCTTTACTAGGTGTTTTTTAAAATCAGAAATAGATGCTTTTTGTGTTTCCCTGGTGCATACCATGGACAATAAATTTGTCACTTGAAGTCATTTGAGATCTGACCTGTACGGGACCTAACAGGGTGAGCTTTATATCCCTTTCTGCCCCCTCATCAGGTACCGCTCGCCGCCAGTCCAGCTTGTTACTAAAGGAATTTGCGTTGTTTAAACATCCTGAAGTCTGTGTTTGTTTTGTTGACATTCAGACAGTGTTGTGTGTTCGAATGAAATACGGGACCTTGGTAAAACTCTAATATCCAACCTTATCAGCAGTGTACCAATTTTCTCACGTTGTTTCTGGGTCTTCAAACTCCGGATAAAATGTTCTTTTATAGTATCTAACACACAACTGATCTTCATAGCAGCTTATGAACAGCTGGATTCTCCTAAAAATTATGCCAGCAAATATTTAAGGGGGAAAAGTGTCCTTTTTAGAAACTTGTTCGCTCACCTACTATATTGTCATAATCTCTCTTTTAATTGCTGTGTATTTATTGGATTCTGACAGAGTTGCAAAACATGCCTCTGATGATTGCATACATTCAAACACATTTAGATAGCACTTGCCTTAAGCAATTGGTGCTGTGAAAGCAATCCTTATGTAAAAGGGGTGAAAAAACCCTGTAAACTGAAGAGGAGACAATGTTCTGTCATCTTCAGAAACACACAGTCAGTCAAACAATAACACCAACCATGCTAAAACAGTGGAAAAACCCCGAGCATTGTACGTCAGCATTCCAGTATCTTTCACAAATGGTTCTTGTAGCTTTGTGACAAGAAGATACAAGACATCAGTCTTTTCCCTGTCTGCAACTATAAAATCATATGCCACTTGGGACATGCAATTTATTTTTCTGTCTCATGTGCAGGAACTGTTTTCTCATGCACTAGAACGCTCTGAAATACACGTGTTATAGAGCTGTGCCAGTGGAAAACCTAATTGGTACAGTACCATAATAGTGGTAAGTGAGGAGTAAGTATGCCAGGGTAGATTTCTCTGCTGTATTTAGACATCTGGAAAAATGATTTGCACAGAGTCATCTAAACAGTTGACTGCGTTGCCTTAATGGGTCATCATTCTTTTCTTTCTGTGAGGAAGTCACCAGCATTCACAGAACACCCTGAGGTAACCATTACTATTGGCACCTGGTTCCACTGACAGCAGAAGGCATGAAGGAGGTGCCAGGTATGCCAAGAGGGAAAGCAATGAGGAGAAGAAACACAATTTATAACTCAGGGAAAAGGCAGCAGAAGTCATTAATGTGATTAAACCAAAGAATTTCTCAACAAAAGAATATTCAGGGGACCTGTTTCTATCACAAGTATTTGTTAGGACACCGATGTCTCAAAAAAGGATCACATCCAGTGCATGGGTTCTGCCTGAAAAGCCCATAAAACAGCCGTATCAGGTGTGTGACTGGCTGCCCAGCAGTTTGAATCTGTGTCCTCCTCCCTATGTGTCTGCACTACTTCTTGAATTTAGTAATGAAGAAGATTAAAGTTGGTTACACACAAGGGTTAAGAACTCCAAAAGGATTTATGATCTCTGTGCAGTCTCCAGGGAGAATAAGCAGACTGCACCGTGCCAAAACACTCCTAGGTTTCCCTGCAGTGAGGAGCATTACAGGAAAAGTACCAGTTAGACAGGGGGAAGGGGGAAGAGCTAAGGAATAGGGAAACACAGCTGTCAGCATCTTACCTGCTGTGTGTATTCCCCATTCTTACTTCATTGTACTGCCTCTTTTCTTTCAAGAAATGGATTTGAATTGACTCAAATTTAATGCAAAGTTTAACTAAATCAATGTACAGAGTACAAGTACATCCTCTGAGGTTACAGTATTTTAGTATCTGCAAATCTGAAAGTATAATTTGCTTTCAGCTCCTCTCCTCTAGGTATTAGTAAAAGAAAACCTTCAGGAATTATCACAGGCCAGTCTCTCGTCAAAACATAATCGTATCATCCACCCCTGCCTTTTGCACAGATCTACCATTCAGCAGAGGTCTTTCTATCACTTGTTTCTTGAAGTCATTGTGAAGGAGTCTTTGAGAGGACAGAAACCCCAAATGAGGAAAAAAATCTGTGATTTAACTGCAGATCTGCACCTGAGGCCAACTGCTTATGAGTCGCAGCTGTGTGAAGCCTCCAGCTGGAAGAACACGCATCTCTGTAAATATCAAAACCATCCTTCAACTGAAGTTCACCTCGCTAGGCAGTCCATATTTCCACAGCTGCATCAGACTGTGGCAAAGGTGATAATAAAGGTTTACAAAAGCTTAAGCCCACCCACACGCTTAATCACGCAGTTCGCATAATTTGGGTTGGCATTTTTAAAAACTGCCCGGCTGGCACTGGATCTGCTGCACGGGAGCATGGTCATAAGGGTCAACCCAGCCTTGAACGTGGAACTGGAGGGAGGGGGGGTTGTTTTTCATTGCACAGGCTTTCCCCGTTAGTGATGAAGAAGCAGGGTTTTGTCAGCCCCAAAAAGAGAGGAAAACAAGCCAAAGGGAGAGTTTCACTCTCTGGCATTGGGAAGGGCTATGACGACTGCAGCTGAGTAGCCTTTACAAGCATAATGTTGCGTGTCCTCACTTGTGTAGCAATTTATATCTTGTTTGCATAAGGTGTGTGAATGAGATGCATCTTTACTGTGAAATGGGAGCATTTCTGAACAGTTATGTAATAAAGGTATTAGCGTGCCTGTCTGTATGCATAATGCTAAAGGAAAGGGAGAATCCTGGCTGAAACTGGAGGAAAAATTAAAAGACTTGAAGCTTCTCTCTAACTCCAAATCAATTTTCTGTACATCTTTTGGTCATCTTTTGTACCTTTCCAGATCATAAAACACTGGCAGTGGATAATGCAGTGAGGTGCAAACCATGCACAAATAACCTAATTATGGGTCTGAGCCCCAAGTACTGCCAAAACTGGGTAAGGATGGCAAGAAATTGATACCTGTGTATATTAGATTGACTCCAAAACATACATTCTTAATGAATCCTCAGTGTGACATAATCTTCTTATAATTTCACTGGGTATTTTAATCAAATGAGCATCCACGTGTAACAATTCATGCAAGAAAAAAACCCAGCAGATCACTTAGAGATGCAGTTCTACCTGAACTGTGCACCTCAGCACAGTTTGGGTTAAATTGGCTGCCAGAATGACTCATTGAACCTCGATCATTACATTGGAAAAGAGCCCTTCTGGAAGGAAATTAATGAGATGAAGGTACAATCTAGCAAGACCCAGGATACCAGTATCAGTTCCAAGCAACTAGGCAGTTTCTTTATGGAACACGTGTATTTTTGGATAGCACTAAAGACACTGCCATAAGGAACTGTAGGAGGAGAGCAGATTACAAGTCAGGATCTGAGAAAAAAGTCAGAGGCAGGAAACAAGGAGAAGAAGCTGTGGGGAGCCTATCTAGATCCAAAAGTCTCTTTGGAAAGACTTTGAAAAGAAATTAGAAACAGAGAAGATACAGAAAGACAAGTTAATATATCTTCAAATTATAATGCTTCTATTGTTATCCCCATCCTTTCCATGCCAGAGCTAACAACTTCATAGATCTTACAACTCTTTTTTGCCAGGAACTGAACTGGAGCAGTACTTCAGCACCCAATTCTTCCTTTCAGCTCCAGTGCTGAGCTCCTGTGCTTCAACCCCTGACTTGTTCCTTTTACAGGCAACGTAGGACGTTGCAGTCTTGTGTGAATCCCGTTCCAGCATGGATGCTCCTCCATGTGACCCAGAAGTCCCAGGCAGATTGTGGACAGTAGTTCACTGCGTTTTGTCTCTAGCCACTCACTGAAAATGTATAAAATTCAAAGCAAGAATAAATACAGTAAAGCAACAAGAAAATTATGAGGAATACAGTTCCTTCCAGCACTCTACTGTTAGACACTAAAATCACTGTTAAATAAGGGAAAAAATATTAATATTTCTTGTTTTCTCAAGTCTCAGGATTTGGGTTTTTGCTTAAGTTTAGCAACAGTCTCATAGTCAGGTGACAGTAATTCCTGTAATCCCTGACAAATTCTTCTGAAGTTTTCCTGTTCTGGAGTATGTAATTTTCTGGGATTTCTCCCAACTCACTTTACCTGTTTGAAAGTTAGATGTCTTCCATAAAATCTAGGTGGCTTCTCCAATGGAAAGACAGGAACTTCCCATCTATCTTAAATTTTTATCTTCAGGTGGCTGAATCATCCACTGGAGATGCTTATCTCTCTCCATTAGTGCATTGTGAGAATAGGCAGGTAATTTAAAATTGATGCTTAGATTTAGATGTTTGAAATTCAAATAAATCAGTTTGTTTGTGAATAGATTAAAAAAAAACAACAACAACTTTGTGAACAAACACTCTTTATTAAAGGTAATTATCATTAACTACATTAATGTCCAGGATATGTTCAGAGAGCACTGACTAGAACATTTTCCTTTTTTTCTGGTCAATATTAGAACCATTCTGCCTATGTCAGCAAGAGTTAGAAAGGGGAATGTAATAATTTTTAAATCAAAGCCCTGTTTATTGGCAGTGCTCTGTTTCAGATGCATGAGATTAATTTTCCTCTGTTGAATTCTCATACTAGGTTCCTATGTTCTTATGTTTCTATCCTAGAATGCTGTGTTGAATTATGCTGAATTCTGATACTCTGCTGAAATGTACAGGAGCCTTGACTATCACAGGTATAACGGTTCCTAGATACCTTTACTTGGTTTTTCAGGATCAGGGGATGATTTTGAAATCCCTGATATGAATGATAACTTGAGGTGACCCCCAAAGACACCAGCCAACCTAGGAACAAAGCCTACTTATTCTCAATCTGCTGATCTGCTNGGTGTTTCTGTTTTCTAGGATTAGCTTTCTTCCACAAAATTGGAGAATTATAATCACAGAATGCCAACATCTTGTGCAGCATGTATTCAAGGGAGCCCTGGATGCATGGATGAAATTCTCAGAGGCATTCACACATCAGTGTAATCCTTACTTAACTCCTATACTCCAAACATTTTCCTTTCTTTTTTCCTTTGAATCATTAACTGAAAAATTATTTTCTCACCAATAACAAAAAAAAGCAAATATTATTTGGTTATGATTTTGGATCATGACCTCGACTCATGACCTCATCCAGGCAGCAAAGCGAAATCTTAGGACTACATAACTACAGCACCAGACTCAAGGAACAGAAAACTTCCATGGCTTGAACCCTGCACAGAAGGAAAGACTGCAGCATTCAGAAAATGCCTGTCTTTTCCAGTTTTACTTGTTTGTGTTATTCAGAGCGATCTACCATCTTGGTACAAAGTGACTTCATCCAAGAAACTTGCAACCCCTTACAGCCAAGTGTCAAAGAATGCAAACAGCAAGGCAGAGAGTGTGGAAGTTTAATATTTACTTAGTGTTTTAAAACAGAACATCTATTCCAACATATGTAGGGGTTTAGATGCTGTGGAAAAAGCAGAGCTCTCATCTGAAGAGCAGTGCGCCAGCTATTCTAATCCTTTAGCTTTCCCTCTTCTGCTTTTCAGCTTTAATGAGATTTCACAAGTAATTCTGTTTCCACATCAATTCACACATTGTAATATTCTTGTCAGAGTAATTTTTTTTTTTCTGGAACATTACTGAAAGGAGAGATAATTGGAGGACATGTGTAACTTCAAACACTTGCAGATTTGTATAAAGTTTGGTAGTTTCTTGTTTATGTTTCCCATGACTTACAGAATTGGAAAACAGGCCCAAATCAATAAGTTAAGTATATGCACTATGTAAATACAGCCACATCCCAAAGAGAAGCATTAAATGGGAAGAGACTGGATACTAGGCAGTTTTTTGTTGGTATTTTTATATCAATACATGCTGTAAAAAGGATAATCATATATGTGGCAATGTAATGGCCTGTTTTTCAGAAACTCTAATACTTACATTTAGTAGGTTTTTAGTTTTAGTTACTCTGTTTAAGTACAGGTTTAGACTTTTATTATTCAAGATCCTGGTAACAGATATTCAGACACTACTTTCTAAATGCATCCCTTTATGCCCCACGTAGTAGTTCAGAATAACCCAAGCCCAAAGCACTATCTCACCCACCGGCATTTTGATATTTCTCTTGGAGCTAAAGCTCCTACACAGTACTTGGGAAAGCTGTTTCTCAAAGGAATGGCCTTTCCAAAGATAAAATGAGCACAAGCTTAAAAGAAAAGCTTAGAAGAGTAATTTATGACTAATCTGATTCAGCCAACTGATAGGCATGTCTCTTTCTCAAGATAATCAGCCTTCAATCCTTTCCTGATGGTAGTAATCATTCAAGAACCTTAGTTTGGACCTGCTAAACCCCTGTACTTGTCATTCACCAGCACTGGCTTCCTCTTGTGTATTCGTTAAACTCCAAGTGTTTTCTGCACCAGTCCTCTGCTGTCTCTCAGTATTATGGGTCTGTTTTCCTTGACGACTGTTATGTAACAGATATCAGGCATGTTGTAAGAGAGCCAACGGTAAGGAAAGGCTGCCTGGGGCTGGTATTGTGAATATTTCAGCCGTGGCAGCCACAACAGTCTACCTCACATGTGGCTAGACTGAAAACTCCCGGCAGTCCTAATCCTAACCTTGGTTAGGTAACAAGGGTATCATGAGAGCCAAGTCCACAGTCAGCAACATCCAGTCCAGCCAACATCCAGGATAAATCCACTGGAAGCTCATGTCATCTGCTTTTGACCCCACAGAGTTCTTTTTTTTTGGTCTCTCCATATGTTTTCTGGGATCTAGCCTTTGTGAACTCTTCAAGAGTTGGTTCATAACACCTGGAGGGCTAATTTGATTCTGCCTTTTCAGCCTAACCAAACAATCCACTCTGGGGGGCCCTGGGACATTTGATGTTGGGTTTTCCATAATATTTTAGTCCTGGGGAGGCACACTGTGGTTCCTAAACATGAAAAGGTACAAAGAAGAATGGTAGAGGAGAGGCATCTAAGTAATTCCGAGGTTTTGTGCTTGACCAAGATGGGAAAAAACCCCATGAAATTGGTATCATAACTTGCATGTCAGCCTCTCTTCATCTATTTATTAATTTTTTGCTCCAGTAATGACTATAAAGTCAGCAGGAACAAGTCATTGCTTATCATTTTATAAAATTAAATATGTAGAAATATATATTGTTGCTTTTTTTAGTGCTTGATATCTAAAGTATATTTGGAGCCTCTCTGAGGTACATGATGTCCTGGTTGCAGCCAGCCAGTAAGAAGATCAAACGTTCTGTGCTATGCAAAACTGACATTCTGAGAACATTGCACCTTCTAAACATTAGCCTGAAAGAAATTTACCAGAGTACAAACCTGCACATCATCAAATAAGAAAGATCTTACCTGTTAACGAGGAAATAAAGTCATAGGAAGACTAGGACAAACTCTAAATGACCAGAATCATTCTGTTTAGCAGACATCAGCTTAATCCAAGTAAACTTCAAGTTTAAAAATACTCTGTAGCACCTTGTGTAATGTGATGTTTCAGATCCACCTTGTTCATATCCAAACCTGAATGATCATCCTGGGAAGGGTCCCTGCAACAGGATTAAAAAACCCTCTCGCCGCTGCTTAGGAAAATTTTCAGAATATTTGCTTCTACCTCTGCTTCACCTATCATTTTGTAGGGCTGATGGAGGCATTGGGATGGCCCTGCACATGCCCACGGGGTGGGAATGGTCACCTAGTGCTTGCAAAGCAAAGACAGTGGCCCAGGCACAGAACAGCTGACCCTGGCAAAGGTCTGCCAAGGGGGCAAGGCTCTAAAAACACTTTATTGTTGTTATTGCTGTCAAAATATGAGTGTTGCTTCCAACTCCCTGACTATTGGGCATCTCCAGAATACCCTCAATACTGCTACACACAACTCTGCGAGCTCTCCACCTGAGGGACATTCTTTTGTCTTCCTCTGTAAATATTTAATTGCTGGCTACAAGCATAGCATCCAGTTGACATAAGCCCACACACATCCTGGTGTCTACATTTCCATTACCTTACAGTCACAGAATATTTGTGTGTATCATGCTGTGTTAGAAGTAATTTAAACATTATGCATCATGTAGAAATCACCATGCATCATCCTGGGTATTTTCACAAAGATATGTGAAAATCCTCACAATC
This sequence comes from Donacobius atricapilla, assembly GCA_013397315.1. Classification (NCBI taxonomy): domain Eukaryota; kingdom Metazoa; phylum Chordata; class Aves; order Passeriformes; family Mimidae; genus Donacobius; species Donacobius atricapilla. The sequence continues at coordinate 249,601 of WBMY01005425.1, read as the reverse complement.
ATAAACTGGTAATTTTTGGCAACTAAAATTCAATCAAATAATATTGCAGATGTATTGATAGGCATAAGAAAAATATCCCTTAAAATTCAGAGATCCATTTCATAGAAACTGGACTTCGAGAAAAGATATTCCTGAATTTTGAAATATAACAATGCATGAAAATACTTACACTGCATTGTAACTCTAAGCTCTGCTGTAGTATACAAGACTTTATGAAGACATGCCAAGTAAATTGTTCATATCTGAATCACGGCAATACAGAAAATCTAACCCAAAATTCAAAACACAACAGAATGCATATAAAATCTCAACAATTCTGCCTGAGAGATATTTGTAAGTGGTTTGTTTGCATGTGGGATAGCTTGTTCCATTTTTAACGTTTTCAGCAGAACACAAGTAAACTCAGCACTCAAAGGTGAAAAGAAATGTGAAAGCACTTATCATTTCACGACAGCGTGGAAAAGATGGCACCATCTTTGGCTTTGTTGTTATTAAAATCACTTTTTCTGCAGAGAACCACTTAGCCTCCTGTACAACAAACTCCTTCAGCAAATGCCGGCATTTCAGCACCAACAAATTCTATTCCTGATCAACAAAGCATCTAGTTAATTCTGAAGAGGTTAAATTTGTAAAAAATTGTAAGTTTAAGGGTGTGGCTCAAACCAGCTGTTCTTCTGACGAAGAATTTTATGTCACATAAATGTAAATAGCATAAATTAAGCTGGAGCTGATGTCTTTCACTTTTTATTTTAACTTTACTTATGCAGCACTTAGTCTGAGGTTATTCTACTGAAATTAAGTTTTATTATCATGAGGGTTAGATTTAATTTTTAACTTTAAAAAAATCCCAACAAACAACATATTTCAATCCACTTCACAGGCAATGGTAGTTTTGTCTAATGCAGATTTCTAGCTTCCAAAAATATACAGGATACTGTTTAAATCTAAATTTCACCAAAACTTAGTAAGCAGCACACTGCAAACAAAGGAAAATGTTGTATTCCTCAAAGTGCCAGCTGTCAAAGCACTTCATAGTTCTAATAATAGCTTTCTGGCATTAACAACCTAGAATACAAATGACATCCACTGAATATTTGTTAATTGTGTTTCTGCATTGCTTATGGCTACACCAGAGGATATATTCCAGGCTCTGATTTCTATTAATAGATGCCTGCTTTGGAAAGCATAACCCTCCTGCTGTCCTAACAACCTCTCAATGGCTAAGACAGCAAGTCCCCATCTTTTAAACCACCTACTCTCAATAAAATACAATAGACTGTTGCTTTCCCATTATATACAGGGAATATCCACGTGGATGCATAATGGGCAGTTCTGTAGGTTCTGTGAAACACTTTGTGAGCCCTTCAGAAATGCAGAATTTTAATTAATCTGAGCCAGCAGTTGTATTTAATGCTTACACAGACTCCATTCTGTAATCCTTCAGGAATAGGTGAGGTTCAGTTCAAAGGAATATTTATTGCAGTTATCTAAATGTATTGAGATTAGACTCGACTGTAAATAGAATAAAGTTAACTTTCTTACTAGACATTTATTTATTTCTCTTTTGATCACTCGGAAACAATTCAAGTGCAATCAGAGCCCAAGCCAAAACCTGGAACAGTGGAACTATGAAGTTTGCACAAGGTTTTGATAAGAACTGTTGAATTTCAGAAAGTTCTGACAAAAACTCACATCTGCATTTTAGCTCTTCAGCTTTACTGAACTGACTGAATCTAAAGAAGGGCCAAAGGTATGTAGGTTTTCTCCCGTTTGGGGACCCTGCAAATCTAACTGCTAGTCCATATTACAGGAGTACAAATAAGCTGTCCCATCATCACTGTTAAGTCCTCCTCTGTTTCTACACCCATGAGGCAGAAGACACATAGTGAAGTACCTGCTTCCACATGACTGCTTTCAATAGAAAATAGAAGAGTTCTTTTTAAAAGTCAGATGTTGTAAAGAGGGCAACATGATTTAATCCTGAAAATGCTGTGGAATGGTCTGCTCAGGGTAATGCGATATTGCAGTAACAAAACCAGATATTCTAAAATTTTCAGTATTTATTAATAAAATATTATAATTATGGTGCCAGTAACACTGTTAATTTATTTGATCTTTCTGTTTAACAAGGAGATAGTATTTTAAGAAGTACTACCCTGTTTTTCCAAAAATGTCCCTGAAAAGTACATACTCACTGCAGACACAAACATTTACATGTTGCAGCTTGTGGTACAGATAAAAAAATTCCATGAAAACATATTACGTAGGTATTGACAAGTTGGATAAGAATGCAAAGACTGATCCAGAAACATGTATCTGCTACTTTTGGCATGGAATAAGCCTGACATTACACCTGCCCTGGCTAGGTGAAAGATTGCCTAGATATAAAAAGGCAGAACAAACACCAACAATGACGCTTTCATGTGAGAGGCTGGAGAACATTGTGGTGTGAGGGTAGGGCAGACAGAAACGTCTGCTCAAAAGCTCTCCAAGGGCAGGGAATCAAAGCTACTTAAACATCAGATGAGACAGAGGCAGAGGGAAATCTACTATTGTGGGTTTTAATGGACAAACATATACCTGAATGTCATTAGGGCAGTTGATTTGTCTTATCCCAAAGTTACAGTAACACACCTTCTGAGAAATCTGTTTTCCTTCCTCCTCACTCTGCCCTTTATTGTTCCCTCATTATCTAAGTCCACTGCACATTTTTCTTGGTCATATCTGTCTCTCTTACATCACCTAGGGCTGCAATAACCCTACGGCTTCTTTCAAGAGGGGGAAAAAAACAAGAAGAAACATGCACACACTGCATCCAGAAGCAAAGGTTTTACTGTCTAATGGCAGAATCCTGTGTGAAACAGCTCTCTTCTCACAGAGTGGGTGACAAAAACCTGCCCTGTCGTCCCATTGCTCGACAGCCTCAGCAATCATGAGTTTTGATGCAAGCACTGACATAACATCTTGGGTTGTGCGCCAGCTGCCTAGTTTTGCGAAGTATAAGAACTTAGCTGGCCTATCTGCTCTCCATAGGCAGCAGAAGGAGTCAGGACCCTCTGGAGGGAGGGTTGGAACAGCCAGTTTAGGCTGACTGCCTTCTACAAGTTCTCCCCCACACCAGTTCCAGGCTGATTCTTGGAAGACAAGGTACCTCATCTGAACAGAATAATTCATTTCATGTGAACTGAGGCTTCTGTGCAGCAAAATAAATGATCTTCCTCACAGAACAGGGTTGCAAAACTGAAGGGATCTTAGAGTTAACCTTTAACTGAAATGGCTAACCCAGTGCTTTGTCTACTGACAGGCAGGCAATTTCCTAATGTTCCCATCAGAAGATAAGGACAAGGTTCTTTGGCACAGCCAGATTGTAGGATGCTGGCAACTGGGAGACAGTTCACATGGGAGCTCCAGAAGAGGGTGTTCTACTGCTGTCTTAGGGCAATTTCCCATCTATGACAGTCCTGCAAAAGAGAAATGAGGAATAAAAGCAGCAAATTTATTCACAGAGGGTGGATTTTTGCTGGCTAAAAGTCATATTATAGTGGTGGCATTGTCAGGTGGGGAACAAAAGAAAGACCTGGTTCTAAGTGACTGTGGGGAGGGAGAGAGAGAAAGCAAAGGAAGAAGAAGAACAGCCTTATCCTGGCAGGAAAAAAAATTATGAGAAGGAGGGGAAAAATTTTTCCTTGCATATTTTCCCAAGTAGGAACACCAATGAGGAAGCATCTAATTTAATTGTCTGAAGGTTGTTTGCATCCTTGAATCTTTGGCAATAATTTGACATACAAATGAGTTACTCCTATATTTACTGGCCAAGAAAAAACCAAAGTACAGGATTTCTTTTGCAAAATTAAGAAGACAACAAATGATTGAGACCAAATTAGTCACATGGCTTCTAATATTTTTTGGCAAATACATACATTTAGATACATTTTTTTTTTAATATTATACTACCTAAATCAGACTGTCATCACTAACTCATATTTAACTAAAAAACTTCTGTTTCCTGTGTAATAAATAAGTATATAAATAATTGAGGGTTTGAGTTTTCATTTCCAACAAAGTTTTAATGCAAGAGTGACAATGTTTTATCTTCCCTGTGTATTCGTAGTTCCTGTGAATTACTGGGAGGCACTTCAGCTGGTGCATTGTTATGATGAACCTCTAGAGCTCTATCTGAAAATTCATTATTTTGAAGAAATCCCACTTCACATTTAGAAAATAAATGTTAGGAAAATACAACTGACAGAAAGACAGCAACTTACAGATCCACTAACCAGACTCAGAACAAGGTAAAGGGGTATCTATTACCAAACCTGAAAAGAATTTGAATAGAGGTTACAATATTTCACAGACAGGTCAGGACTAAAACAAACAAGCTGATAATGTATTTTGATCTGAGGGTTGACTTGGGCTTTTCTAATAATAAGAGTTAATTAGCAAAGCTAATTAAATTTAATTTAATTTAGTCAATTTTTATCAACTAGATTTTAAAAAGCAGCACAACATACACATAAGTTAAAGATACTCTAACTGCAGAACAATGGAAAAATCATTCAGCAGAATTTAAGTTTTTTCTTAGTACTGTGTTTATCCCTGATATCTGCTGAATAACTTGACTGGGAAAAAATAGATCTTGAATTTGACCCATGTCCAAGTCAGAATAAATGTGAAGAAATCAAGAGTGACTTCAATTGTAGATGTGAAATGTTTAGTGTTCAACCTGACATTAGCCAGATTAAAACCAAGAATTTTGGTACATCTGGATAGTACAGAAATAGGAATGGTAACAGCTGCACAAATTTAAAACATATTATTTATCATGACTTTTTGTCCTGGATTTCTAAACTTTCTGCCTTTAGCCCTGACCTTTCCTTCCTCTGCATACTGGATAAACAGAAAACAAAATTTCTACTGTGGACTCTCAGTGAATTATATTTGTATGTATGTGTCAGTTATCTTAAAGGAATAGTCATTCATCCACTAAAATACTATTTATCAAAAGAGTTGTTATTTTCCAGAACTGTAAGCATTACATCATGTAAAGTACTCATAGGTAACACAGCAGTTTTAAGGTAAATTTATTTTCTAATTTCATGGTTCTAGGTGGTAAAATTATTATATTAGATCATGTTTTAAAGTCACCCTGGTTTATGTGAGAAAAGTAATTCCTTCTCTTTGGGAACAAATAGATATATTGCAGTTTTTTAATTGAAAGAAAAACTTAATGAAATATTATCAGAAATCTGATTGAAGAGAAGACGGAAACACATGAAAAACTATTAGATCATGAAGTCAAAGTTGCCGTTTTCACAGAGCACTACTAAGCATAAGTTTTCAGGTAATCTTATTAGAGGAGGCCTTTCTGATATCTTATATTATATTTAATAACGTCTACACTTTAGTATGAAGATAAAATAGTAATATTTTGCAAATTGAAAGACACTTTATTTCCATCTAGTTGCCAAACGCTTAAGATGCTAACACTTCATCAACCTGTTGACAGAGAATTAAGGAATGAGCAGAACAACAAGCTGTCCAAAATGCCAGTTTCAGCATTTACCTATTTTACTCATTAAAAAAGAGAACACCTGCTCTCCTGTTGGAACATGAAAATACATATGTCAATATTCTACCTAAATAGACATAACCATCAGCTTAGCAAAGTACAGGTGCTATCCATATTGTAACAAAAATAGGAACTTAGAAGAAATAACCACATTTTTCTGTCTAATATTACATTTCTGAAGTGTATATTTCACTTCCCATTAAATATACTTATGTGTTACTTCCTGCAAAAGTTTCCCCCAAAAAGTATGCAGAATTCTTCCTTATATTTAATAGAAGAACATGCTACAATGCTATGTGTAATGGGTTAAAGTTCAAACCAGGCAGAAACACCAAAAGATGTGGCAGTTTCACATTTGCTGAATTTGTTTTGTTCAGTTTAGTGTAGTGGTCTATCTTCCTACTATGGAATAGAATTAGAAGAAAGGCAAAACAGTCTTAGCTAAAAGACAGAAACAGTTAGATTTATTAACACACACTAAAGGGCCAACAAAAAACCCATGAAACCTTTTTAAAAGCACTCCCCTGCCCCCTACCAACAGTCCACCTTTCCACAAAACAATGTACAGAGACAGAAATCAGAACTCAAAGTCAGTACCACTTAAAGAATAGTCTTTCATTCAGTCTTTGAGAGAGACAAGTCCCTCCTGGTTTTGTTCTGGTAACTTTTCACAAGAGACACAGTCTGTTTGTGGCTTCCAGCTCCCACAAAAGCAGCCCGCCCANCGGGGCCCCGGGGGGATCATCTCCCTGGGCCCGGCCGGCGGCGAGGGGCAGGCCGTAGGAGGGCTGGGTGTCAGCAGCCGCGGCTCCCCTTCCTCTGCCGGCGTCTGCCGGGCTCGGGGACCCGGCTGGGCTCCGGCCAGGGCCAGCCCCGGCACGGCCCCGGGGGCGGCAGGGCCTGAGCTGAGCCCCGCTGCTCCCCCTGCTTCCATGTTACCTCATGGCAGGCCCGCAGCAGGAAGGAAGCGTTCCCAAAATCCCACCTGTATTTAACCCCTGTGTCCCAGAGGTGCACACTTGTATCCAACTGGCCAACCTGGCTGTCGGTTTTAAAGCAGATCACCAATTGGTTTTTACCATTCATACCAAAACAATACACTATAGATGGATGACAGTGCTCACCCAAGGGGCAGGAATTGTACAGTCAAATGGAAAAACACGATATGAACCATAAGAGAATCTTTTGTGGAGGTCACTGTCTGTACCTCTCAACTAGGCTCAGTTGCTAGAAAACTAAATCCAGAGAAATTCATTGTAAATATCATTACTTTGTTCTATTTCCAATTTTTATTAAATACATTTCCTTAAAAAATAAAAATAATTTAAAAAAGCAACGAAATTAATGATTTCAGTGACAATATTTAAATATGTCTGATGAGAAGGGAAGTATTTCAATCTGGAACTCCAACCTCCTTGTTAGTGTCTATATTTTTTACCTCTTCTTTTTTCCCCCTATGCTCCAAACTGCAAAATGAGGGATTTCTTTCAGCAATACACCTCTGTTTGGCATCTCTTAAACAAACTGCTTGACCTTACCGGGCCTCAACAAGTTTAATGCTAAATTCATTCTTCAGTGCCTTGCTGAATAGCACAAGAGACAAACACATGCTTACATAATTTGCAAAGTTGGGCGTCTAGCTATGTATATAAAAAAGCTATTCAACTGCATATTTGTTTCAATACAGTATAGGTCATCAAGAATATTTTAAAATTCAGTGGCCTAGAGTACTGAAAACTTTAATCTGCCATCAGATACTTTCCAACCTGCTCAAGATCTCTTGCTAAACAAGGCCAAGAGGAAAGACAGAACAGAACAAGACAAGGAATATAAAACAGAATATTAGCAATAGCTTTAGGAGAAACAAGCAGATAGGGATTCAAAATTTCACACATAAATGAGACAAGACAGTGGCAGAATGGAGGCAAATCCTTGTCTAAGATGTGTCTTTGCTATGGAAGGTAGCTGGTCACTAACATAACAAGGTTTGTCTTTACAGGGCAAATAGAAGCACAAATGAAATGAAGAATCAGTTATCATTTCCAGAACAAACAGAACAAAAATATTCTTCAAAGATATCATGCCATAAAGGGATAGGAGGAAACAATTGCTGTTTGCTGACAGAGTAAGGATATAAGAAGGAGCACTACCAAAAGACAAAATTCATTATTTTTGCATTTTGGTGTTCTAGTTGAGAAGGATAACCATATTTCAAAAGCAGAGGATTTTCAAAAGTCAGGGATGTGCAGAGACAGCTGCAGGACAGTATTTCCACTGCATTTTCTTCCAGTCCATCCTGAAGATTAGGGAGTGCTAGGATATTAATACCTTTTGACATAAATGGGTGATGACAATAGAACGCGATTTGTGGGGGTGATGTTTGCCATTTTTTTTTTACACAGTTGAAGGAGTTATTTTTGAAACTGGATAAAACAGATTTTACAATATGATATGTGGGATGGGAATGAGCTATAGCTATAGCAGAAGTTCTCCCTCTTGGTCTGAATGAGCTTCCTACAGGATGTTTTGAAATATGAATCCATTAATTGATCAAAGCAGCAAAAAGTCAGCGTCTGTTTCAATGGTGCTTTGGTATCTTTCATCAACGGGAAAGCACATGATGAAACAAAATTCTCTTTTGAACATTTCTACCAGAATTTGCATCAGATTTTGTGCTGCCAGTTCAGTTTCCCAGCATTTTTTAAGGTACCTGACATCCACTTTCTCCACCAGATGTCTCTGAATAGGGGTGTTTTGCTAGGAGCAGAAGCACTACATCAAGTAAGTTAATGCAAACATCATCGGGAAATTCAGTCCCTGAAGGGACCAGTGCCAGATGCAAGCATGAGGAAATTCAGACAGCAACTTATACACTGATTTTGAGGAGGAATTCTGTCTCATCCCTGCTAAGAGTTCACATATACTTCGACAGAAAAAGATTAAAAGCTTTAATATTTTCCTCTGCCTGAAAACTGCTGATGTTTTACTGGTCTTTTGAGTGGCTAGTCCCTTCTTCCCACCTACCTACGTCAACGGCATCCACATCAGCAAGCTTATTATGCTGCATGTCATAATTTTTAACTTAGTTGATAGTTCTATTATAGTTGAAAGACTAACTGTAGATCCCTATTTTCCCTCTTCCAGTGCCTTACAGCATTTGCACACATGAACTAAGCTCCTTCCAATCTGATGCCTCATAAGAACCACAGCCCTTTTCAGTCTCTCATTTTTCCACTCCTAAGCACTTTTATTTCTATTTTCTGGAAAACTGGAATTTTTTGTCTATTGTGCCTTTTTTTTTTTAAATGCAGACTAATCAAATTGTATGATTTCAAATGGAGATGAGTGGTTGACCGAGTATTATGATAAAAATTTCATAGAATCATAAAATAACAGAACCATAGAATGGCTTCAATTGAAAAGGGACCTTTAATCATCTCATTACAACACTCTGCCATGGGTAGGAATACCTTCCATTAGTCCAGGTTGCTCCAAGTTCTGTGCAACCTGTCCTTCCAGGGATGGGGCAGCCACAGTTTCACTGGACAATCTGTGCCAGGGCCTCACCACCATCACAGGTTTCATCCCTTTTTCAGCTTTTTTGCACCATCNTGGGGGGTTGGTTTGTTTTCGGTTTTGGTGGTTTTTTTGTGGTCTTTTTTTTTTTTTCCCTTTGAAAAAATCATATTTACTTGGAAGTGTCATATACATGTTAGCTCCATGCTATCTCTTTCAATGAATTTTCATAAACATTAAATGTCCTTAGCACTCCCAGGGACCATTCATTCAGGTCACCCTGAACTTATCCTAGGGAAAGCATTCAAAAACACTTTTAATGATAAGAAGAAAAACGTTTGGATTCTAGTCCTATA
>WBMY01005425.1:217650-231789 GCA_013397315.1 Donacobius atricapilla | reverse complement strand
AGCCCCCGAAAGCTCGCCGAGCCTGGAGGAGGCGCAAATAGCGCGGGTGCGTAGCCTGCGTCTTAGTCCTGTTATTTTTTTGTCTTTTCGTGACGCAGTGGTATCCATCCCCCCCGCACACACACGTGCTTTTGGGAGATGGTCCGCCAGTGCGAGACGTATTTCGAGCTGTAGGTATATTTTCCCCGTCACCGAGCGGGAATCTCTGACAGGTTCCAAATTTCCTCCAGAAGACAGGGTATTCGAGGCTTCGCCATGGGAATTAGTCGGGGAAGGGGAGTGAAAACATTCGGAAGAGAGCTAAAAAAAATAAACAAGGATGCGCTTGCTGTGGTATCGGCCGGAGGTTTGTCTCTGCGGGGCCGGGGCAGAGCCCCGTGGATCCAGTGGGATCTGTATGGGATGCTGCTGGATCCGCACCCGCGCAGCTCCTTAGCTCGCCATCCCGGGGCTGCTCGGTGGCCCCTGCGCCGCGGCCAGGGCTTGAGGCTTGAGGCATTCCGGAGCTGTGCGTCTCACGGTTCTTCTATTTTGGACTACGGGCCCGTGTGTTATTTGAGACGAGTTGACAGTGAGAGCCTTCTTTGCATTGCAGACTTTCTTGGCCAGAAGGCTAGCTTTAGCTGAATGTAGAATCAACTTCCCAGACTTCTTTTTTTTTTTTTTTTTTTTCCCTGCAGTAAATGAATGTTNTTTAACTACTAAACTAGCGCTATATAAAACGTTATATCTTGCAGTGATGTTTTCTCACAGTTTGAAAATTGGTGTGTGGCTGTGCTCAGAAGCCTGTGTTTTAAGTGGAGTCTTTCTGGTGGCTTTAGGGAGATGAAGGAACGCATGGGCCACGTTCCAAGGAAGTGAAGAATATTTTGTTTCCAGAACATCTTTTTCATCCCACCTTTCACTCTTTATAGGTGGAGTTTAATGAGGAAGTGTGTGTTCTTTCCAGATTTACCTGTTTCACACGATTATTGGGCTTCTCAGTGCATCAGCACTGATACGTGAAGTTAGTGGGTTTTTTGGGTGATTGGTGGTGATGGTTTAAGTGTTTTTTGACACTGTGGAATTGTCCCAATAGAAATAACTGGTTGGTGTATTATAAAAATACGTGTTTGTGGCATCTGAGATTAGATGTCAAGTTTTAATTACTAATCGTAACTGCAAATTGCTCCTGCTTTCCAAGTTCCCTCTTGATGGAGCTAAATGATGACCTGTAGTCTGATTCTAAGCTAGTATGAAATCGAAATTGGCAATTACTGCCGTGTGTTTGGATTTGAATAAACTATAAATAAAATACGTATGTGTGTGCTCGTAGTGCATGAGAAACCACACTGGTTTTCAGTCCTTCTGCTCCCAAAAATTCCTAACTTCTGTTCCATGATGCAATGACCAGGTATTGGATACTCTGCTTTGTAAGCACAATATTTCTTGAATTTCTAAGGTTGGCAGGTAGCTTTTTCAGTGTGTTACTATTGCAGCACTCTGGAAAGCTCTTTGACACCATTAACATACTTAAGTGCAGATTATAACATATTCTGGAACTCTAATTTCTAAAGTTGTGATTTTTTTATTAAGAAGAAATTAATGGCAAGGAATATTCTATGTAGTCTATGGCATAGAGGATTGATAGACAACCTTATTACAGCATCGTTATCAAAACAGTTTCATGGTGAGCATCAGTTAAGTCAAGTTATTAATTTCTTAAGTGTCATTAATTTGTTCTGCAGTATGGATAGATGTACTTGTGAAGATACTTCCCTTTTTAAAGTCATGTCCTGTCTGCTGGGGCCCTTCCTCCTATAAAATAAATATTGGGGGTGGAATATGGAATTTTGGTTGCATTTGATATTCTTTTTTTAAAAAGGTCACAGTATAAACTTCAGAATTTTAAGTTGAAGTTCAATGGTGTAACTCAAGTGTTCTTTCACAGGATGTTTAATGTCCAAAGCAATTAAAGTGTTAGCAGCTGCTTAGGCTTATATGAAGAAGGGAGGCCATTATTTTTGCTCACAAATTAGCAAAACACTTTCCAAGATAAAGCGGTGAAGATAAAAGCTTTTAATAAGGGTGTGTTGTGCGTGCTATTAGCATTGGATACCTACATTCCTGACAATCTCAGGAGTCTGAAATACGTCCTATCTCTGATTGTGTACTTGGTTTGTGAACCCAGAGCCCTGATAACGTTTAAATCAAGATGGTGCTGTACTTTTACGTGGAAGATGTTCTCAAACCTGTTGTGCCTTTTTTTACTGTTTCTAGGGGGCTTATTGTCTCCATTCTCAAAGTGACTTCTGTTCATGCTGACCAGCAGGTCTCTACTGTTGAATGATGCTGTGCATTTGGGAAATACCTCACTGACTTTTGGTAACTTGAAGAATTAACCTTGCTTTTTAGCTGTAGATTTTGTACCAATTTATCAGGTACGGCATGTCTGTGCCAGGCAGCTGGTACAAACATCCTCGTACTCTTACATAAAGGTTTGCACTGTGTGAATACCGATTGTTGTGCCTCTGCTCTTGACCCAGTGCATCAGGAGTGGCAGATACTTTGTGTAAAGAATGAACCAAAATTGTTTACCAGCAGTAGGGTTCACTGCTTTGAATGCAGCTATTTTATCTGGCAGTTAGAGTTCATGCTATCCTGTTTGCTTTTAAGAGGTAGATAGATGTGAGGCAATGTTGGAGCATTGTTGATGCCAGTGCCAATTATAGAACAGATTTTTTTTTTTTTCCTTTAGCTTTGTTTAGAAGCTTCAGCTGTCTTACACTTCTTCTGATTCTGTTCTCACAGCAAAGCAGTGTTGGAAGAAGAGTGACTGTTTGAGGAAGACGCACACACACACGTGTGCTGGAGGGGTCTCGTTTCACAGGAGTTTGTCCTGCAGTCCTGGTGGGATAGGTGTTTGTGTGGTCATTCCAGCAGTGGCTTTTCTCTTGGGAAAGCGATTGTTCTTGAAACTCGCTGTGGAAACACAGCTGAGTGATGCTGCAGTACTCTGAGGTGGATGAATTGCATAACACTGGTCTTGGTTGACCATATTAAACTCCAGGTGAGGGGTTTGATCTTAGTATGTCATTGGCCGCAGATAACTAAGGTGATCAGTCTGTTTCTTACCCAGGACGTATTAATTTGTCTCTGCTTTAGAGAGGTGAGAGAGAGTATTTGGTGATTCTGCCGCAGTTGCTGTCTTGTAGATAAAGGGAATGTGTTGCAGGAGCTCTCCAGAGATTGCAGGTCTCCAGTGATGTTGAGGTGAGAGGATATTTATGAGTAAAAAAGTGTGAGGGAAGTCAGCATACCATGACATGCAGGTTTTTGTTGCAATAGTGTCCCCTGCCCTCTTGAGAGGAATCTGTCTTCAGACCATGGGAAGATTAAAAGTATTCTTACTTTTCTTATTTTTATCCCTGTCTTACAGCTTTTTGTGGGTCAGCTACATCTATACATAAAGAAACAGGCTGTAGAAATACTGCACATGCCTTTGTGCTCCTCAGTTTATAAATACCATGTCATAATATCAGAGACCTAATTGTTCTGACAAGTGTATACTCTTGAAGTATTCAGCCCTGCACGCTGTAATCTACTGAACTAATTTAGGGTTTTTCTCTGTATAGCATTGAGTTAATTGCAGGAGCTTATGTTTTTTCTTTAAAGCTAGATCTTGCTGTATACGAGTGGTTCTGATTGGATCTTTGTGCAGTCCCTCGAAGCTGTGGTGAGTGGACATGGTGTGAACCAAGCCCTCTGCTGGCAGCTCTGCTGTTTGTTAAATACTCACCGGGAGCACTGACGGGGTAAGGTACTGATCTCAGAGAAAGATCCTTAAGCCGCCTCCCCGCACTTTCCCCCAGTCAAATTATAAGTCAAAATAAAAGGAAATCCCAAGGTGCTTAAGAACACAAGTGTGTTTTGCTTCCTCCCACACAAAAATCTGTGCCCCTGCCATCTGAATTTGGAGACAGGTGTAAGAAAAAAGGCAATTACTGGTAGTCCTGCTACAAATTGAGGAGGTTGTTTGTTTTTACTCAGGTTGGATGACTATAACTGTTTTCAGTTATATTTCTGGCTTTGTTAAGTATTTTCTCAAACACTGTTTCTCCTCTGACCTGATGACTTCAAATCTTAACATAAGATCAGTGTATGGCACTGCTTCTTAACAAAAATGCCTTTATGTCTTTAGAGTGTTAAACAAATGCTGCACCTCTAATGTTTGTTTGTTTTTATTTTCTTTCAGTTCATGGTTTATGTTTGCTTAGCCTGTACTGAAAGCAGAACTCAGCTAAAGATGCATAAAAGGTTAAAAGATGATTGTTGGGTATCAAGTTAGCCAACCCTGTTATGTAAGGTTTGTCATTAAAAGCTCTTTCCTTCCCTCTCATGGAAGATTGAGCCCCTTTTGCAGATAGTTTTTATTGCACCACCTTGCTGAATCTTATTGACAGTCTGTAGGTCTTTTTCTTTCTTGAGTCCCTGTTATTTTTAATTTAAATTACATTTCCTTCTTGCTGTCCTTCATATATGTGAGCAGAATTTGAATCTTCTTTCTGAAGTTCCCTGTACTAAAATAAAACAAGAGAAGCTCTCTTAGTCTTGGTCTCAGTGCTGCTGTATGTCTCCCAGAAGCCTATAATTGGTAACTGTTCTTTCATCGCTTTTAAGCAGCAGTGACCTTAATGCACCTGTATTCAGTGAGGCTTTACTTGCATCATACAGAGGGATGTTTTTAATGCTTTTTCAGCGTATGTTGAGAATCCTCACTTTGCTGGCTCTAATACCCCACTTAAGCACAACCATTTTTATCAAGGCAAAAATAAGTGTACTTCTCCGTTGCAGCAGTAAGTAATACTAGTGTTCCAGGGCTTGTATTTTATAAATACCTTTTATAATTTTGTGTTTTTATGTTGCTTGATGCTTGTGTCTCTGGACTCTTTGGTAAGTCTTTAGTCCAGAATACCTGTGGAATGCTATGAACTATGTTCAGCAAACTGCTAGTATTGTTCTTACTATGTTTAGGGGTTTTTTTTGTTTGTTTTTTTTTCATGTCCCAGGGAAGCTGGGAGTAACTGAACCTTTAACAGCTTACACAGCTCACACCACAAGTGTGGACTGCTGCTGAAAGGGGTGAACTTTTTGCTGTCACAGGTCTTAGTTGGCTCTCTTACAGATCTGATCTGATTTACAGAAAGCCAATACCCCCTCAGCTGCAAAATCTTGCACTGCATGTGGTGATTCAGTTCCCTGATCCAGTACTTAAGGGATCTCCACAGTCTTTTCACTGCACACAAGTATCGATAAAAATGCTTTGAGTGTGCACTCCTAATACACTGTCCTGGTCTAGGGCAAATTTGGGAGGAAACTTGTGCTTATGATACAAGCATCATAAAGTCACTCTAGGACATTTACATATATTCATTTACTTAAAAACTTTATATACATGTAGTACTGTACAAACAATGTGTGTAGTATAAAGTAAAACTTCAAGAGTGATCTAAAGATGAAACTAACACTTCCTTTTCTTCTCTCTACTAACATTACCAAAAAAAAAAAAATACTGTCACACTCCCAGTGGACTGCTCCAGAACTGGTTAAAGAAGAAGATGCTGCAGAATTAATCTTCAAATTGACTTTTTTCCCTTTTGGTACTGCACTTGATTAGACCTCAGACTATTTTCATTCTTGAACAACATTCTTGCAGGGGAGGAGCTTGGCAAGATCAGTATCTTGGAGTAGTTTAAACCAGTGTACTACATCTTCTGTTGAATTCTTCAACTTTTTCCTAAATCCTCATATAATACTCATTCATAAGCAACCACAAACCCATTTGTGGGTACAGGTAATAGCAGTCACACTGGTCATTGGTTGCTACTATGAAGGTTTTTTTAATAATTGACTTCAAATTATTTGTCTTTCAGAGTTTTGGAAGCTATCAATTTTTTTTGCATGGATGGTATTTGTTTTATTTCTGCACTTCACCATACTGATTATACTCGACAAACTTACTGGAATTTCATTTATGCATAAAAAGTAACTTTGGATGTATTATCTGTGCCTTGTACTGATTTAAGGATAAGGTGATAAAAAGAGTAAAGAAATTCTGAAAAATGAAATTAAAGTTCCATTTTCGTAAGAAGGCTTATCCTGGTGCATTTTCATTTTCACGGCTCCTACTTCAGATGATTCAATTGTTTGGGTTTTTTTTTTTTTTAATTCAAAGAAAATAGCTCTGTTTCAGCTGAGGAGGAGCTGTGATGCTAGATTAATGTTGCAATTTGGTCTGTCAGTCTAAGCAGCAGAGACTCCTAAGATTGTTCTGAGTAATACTGCTTTAGAACTGCAAGCAGTTTGGCAACTTTGGCTGAAATGTGTCAGATGCAATGTGCCAGTGCAAGTGAGTGCTTTTCTGTGTTGAACATACCAGCCCTGCTCAGTGCTGGCTCGGGCTGTGCTGTAGCTGCATTCACCGTTTCAGAACATGAGGTTAAAAATTTAGGTGGTACTTAATGATTTTTTAGGATTGCTTCAGTGGTTACAAACATAACTTTTCAGGAGCTTGCTACATTGGAGCTAGACTTTTTGTAGAAATGGGATGTTTTATTAGGGTTTTACTGTTGCTACTTAGGGTCATTTGCTCCTGTCTCCTATTTCTTAAATAGAAAGAGTACAGTGTTTCGCAGTAGATGAAAACCAAAAAGTATTAGGAGCAAGAATACCTCAAATAAACCTTCATTTTGGGGTGGAGAATAAATGACTTATGTGCTGGTTTTGGCTGGGGTAGAGTTAATTTCCTTTCCAGTAGCTGGTGTGGGGTTCTGTTTAGGATCTGTGCTGGACACAAGGCTGATAATTTAGAAATGTTTCTGGTTTTGCTGAGCAGGACTTCCACAGAGCCAAGGCCTTTCCTACTCCTCCTCTGAGCACTCTGGTAAGGAGGCTGAGAGTGCATGGGAGGCTGGGAGGGGACACAACCAGAATGGTGACCCAGACTGACCCAAGGGATGTTCCAGACCATGTGACATCCTTCTCAGTATAAAAAGTAGGGGGAGAAGGAGGAAGGGGACTTTAGGAGTGATGGTGTTTTTTCTTCCCAAGTTACTGTGGGGTGATGGGACCCTGCTCTCCTGGACGTGGCTGAACACCTCTGCCCAGCCATGGGAAGCAGGGCATTAATTCCTTGTTTTGCTTTGCTCATGTGTGTGACTTCTGCTTTCCCTGTTGAGCTGTCTTTACTTCAACCTGTGACTTTTTACCATTAAATTCTCTCCCTGGTCCCACTGGTGGACGAACGAGTGAGTGGCTCCTTGGGGCTGGGGTACTGGGGTTGAACTATGATGACCTGGAAATCTGATGTGTCCAAAAGCAATTTCTTGACATCACTGAAATGGATTCTCTTTTGTACTTAATAGCAGAACATTGTATTTCTTGGACTACACTTGAATATGCCAAATTTCTCTGCAGGAGGCTTGCTAATTGGATTTACTTCAGCTCTTACGCAATCAAGAGCTGCATCTGCTTCGTTCTGGAGTGTATCAGGCTTATGTATTTCAGATACTTACGTGAAAACTACCCGTGTTCAGAGCCTGGATCCACTTTCCTGTGAAGTGTGGTTTCTCTTTCCAGGACAATGGATATCCTAAGGAATATTGCATTCAGTGCACAGTAAGGCATAATTACTTTTGTAGGTCATTCAGAGTGCAGCTGTGGTTCTGGGAGGGGTCATATTTATCAGTGCAGAAATCAAGGTGCATTCTTGAGGTGTGATATAGGCTACATGCCTTTCTTTTCCCTAAACTGAAGGGATTGATTGCCCCTGCACTTGTGCAGGAAGTCATGCTTCCTGCAACTTTCTGTTAACCAGAACTGGAGAGATTGCAAAAGGAAGTTTGGGCTTTTTTCAGGGACTATCCTGTGACAGGAAGGCCTTATTTTGGCTACAAAATTTCTGGGAGTGCAGATCATAAGCATTGTGGGTCTTCCACACTGCGAAGCTACTGAACAGAGGCCTTTTCTCGTTTGTTTCTAATTTTCTTGATCAGCTTGCCCATTTTCATACCATCCTGTGCTTATGGAGGGATGTATGAATCAAGATGTAAAGATGGGGGGTAATTTTCTCTATTTTGCAAAGTGCTCTCATTCTAATGTTTTTGCTAGGGGGTGAAAGGAGATACTATTTATATTTCTGATAGGATATGGGTCTTTCATACCTGTAGAAGTCAAAACTTTGCTGCTTTACCATGTGTTAAAACTGCTTCAGAGGGATGTAGCTTTCCATATGGTAAGCGTAGAGATTTGTAAAGAAAACTGTGTTCATATAAGACATTAAAGTAGTGCTAATCATCATAAACAAATCTCCTGTTTATCCTTGGTAAGTATACCACCTTGGAAGACAGGATTTGCTCCTAAGCTGAAATCAACTGCTTGAGTAAGTTTCCTGATAAAGTCTTGCTAGCTTAGTTAATACATCGTATTACACGTAAAGGTTGGGAGGATCAGTGGATGATTATCTCTTTAAAAGAATTAAAGTAAAAATGTCTTTTTAATATCACTATATATACAATATATGTATGCACACGCAAAACCCCACACTATTTAATGTATCTCTATGAAAACCTGTGTGCAAGAAATACAAGGTGATGGCAGAGACGCATAGCTAATCCTTCAGTTGACATGTTAATTGCAACTATAAATTTCTTCTGTTTAAATTTGCTCTGCTGCAATCACAGTACAACACTCTTTAATTTCAGTTTAAGATAGCATTAATATTCAGTGTTTGATGCAATCTCTTCTAAAATCTCTGGGAGTGGGTGCCAAAGGCATTTGCTACTGTATTTTAAATGTATAATTGTAGAGAAGGTAATACAGTCAAAGCACTCAAGTTTTGGTCTCTTGGCTACAAACCTGCAAAGGATTGTGAGTAACCAATGATAGTAGCTGTTCATGTTTGGATTCCAAGGAATCCCAAGTTTTAAGAACTGACAGTTTTTATCTGGGCAATTTATCTTCTGCTTTTCTAGGTAGCTTCTGGATGCCTTTTAATGGCTTAGTAGGCTTTTTAAAGTTATGACTGTAAAGACACTGGAGTGGCAATCATGGCAGATTTGCTAACAGAACTTAAATTCATTCGTGTTTTATAACCTAGTAGTAAGGTACCTAATATGACTGCTGAAATATCTGAACTGCTGTCAACAGCAATGACTAGTCATTGTTCCCTGATAGTATTAATTTTCATTTAGATCCTTTAGAGTTAGTTCTTTGAAGAAAATGCTAAAAAGGTGTTAGGCAGACTGAGATGTCCTGAACATGTCTTGGTTCCATGTTTTCTTTTCTATGTGCTACCTGACTGGGTCTTTTACCCCACTGGGAGCAATGCTGATCAGTCAAGCTTCCCATGTAACTCCTGAAAGACTTGAGCAGCTGAATCTGTTTTGTTAGCGTGGTAAATTATTTTTAACTAATAAATAATCAGAAATCTCCAGGTGTTCTGTGAGAGATACTGGCTTTCTGGGTAGCAATTTCTAAGTGAGGAGTAACCCTGTCTGAAGTACCAAAGATTCAGACTGTTACATCTGTTAGAATTTATGCTTTCATTGCTCCTCCATCAGATTGAAGCCAGTTACAGAGCATTAGTTGAGAGTTGTACATGCTTGTTATTCGTTTCCATACCTATCACCATCCTTATTACAGCACAGCAGAGCACGAGTTTACAAGACTCTATCCAGTCAGACTGTTTTTTAAGAAAATGTTATGTAGAGTAAGATATTTTAAAAATCACTACCTGTGATACTTCCTCCCTTTGGAGTTGTATATTTCCCTTACAGGAAAAAAAAACCACTTAAAAACTGTCAGAGTTGGCAGAGGGGTTTTAAGTTTAGTATTAAAAACTCACCATGATTTGTAGTTTAAGAGCACAGTTAGAAATAGTATCCCAGCCTCTCTTTAGTAGCTGTTTTCTGAAAAAGTGTTTACAAACAGTAGTCAGTGTCACAAGCTTGAGCCAAGGACCGAAAACTTATATTTCCTACTGTGTATTTAAGTACTGAAATACTCTGGAATCTCAGACAACCAAATTCAAGGCTTTTCTTGATAAAGGGTTTATCATAAGACTGTCTGGTGTCCCTGGACAACAATATGCTTAAAGCCATTCAGTGGAGATGTAGGCGTTTTGGAAAGGAAGCTCAGTCCTCTTGATCTCTTTCATAACTGTGTAGATAAAAGCATTAAAAGATAAAAACGGCTTATCAGACTGACCTCTAGACAAAAACTGGGAATTTTACGACTGCAAACATCAACATGCTGCAAAAGTAATGTTTAAAGAACAGATATATTTGATATTGCTTGGTGTCCTTCAGCCAACATTCAACACCTAGCTTATTATTTATCCTTTATCAGACAGCATCACACTTGTACCAGTACATACTGTTTCAAAAGTTCTCTTGTATCAGAGGTAAACACCATAGCAGCAGGATTATTCTATGCAGTTACTCTATGCATGAAATGCATCTAGCACTTCTAAAATCTTTTATTCATCTCCTTGGAAGTGTCACAGGTGTTGGGGGCTAGAGTCCAAAAGTTCATTTGCTCTTTCAAGAGAAAGATCTTTGGTAGTGTTTACAAATCCTTTGAGGTGTTACCATTATTTGAGGCAAAATGTCTAGTAATTGTTATGCAACTTGATAGTTTTATTCTGTCATTTTTCCTGTATCTATGCTCTGACTAAAGTATCCTTTAATTAGAAAAGAAAAAAAAAACAAACCAAAAAACAAATGTTTATAAGCTCTTTTTTCATGTATGTTTAGAAATATGTTAATTCTGAAAAGAACAGGTTTTCGTAGCCATAGTCTTAATAGTGCGCAGGTCTGGAGTTCAGATATTTGAGAGTATAATCTCTCCAAATAATGATTGTTGAGACAGATGGCATGCTGCATCTGGATCAATACATTTTATTGCTTGTTTCCTTCCACGAAATAAGGAGCATCTTAAAATGGCAATGCTTACAAAATTAACCATTGGGAGATGGAAACAAGAAATTGTGATTGTAAGGGCTAGTGAACAGGTTGGCAGTAGTGCTGTGAGCCACAGTGAAGGACTGCAGAAGACGTGTGAAAGCCTTTCACTCTTGTGAGGAGGGTTTCCTGCAAGCATCCCCAGTCAGAGCTCCTGAGGCATTGACTGGTGAGGGCATAGAGTTGTCCTGTCGCTACTCTTTGGGGAAAGATGGCTCTTGGGGTAGCTTCCTTTATTTATTTTTTTCCTGTTCTCAGTAAGCATGAGAGAACTCTGCTCAGTGTCAGAATATAGGTATATACAATCAGAATAAAGTATGTAATGGAATATAGTATCAGAATTTAGAATGTAGGTACGAAGCAGTTTTAAGTTTAAGCAGCTTGATTAAATGTACTGGAAGGCCATTTTTCTATTTCTTTGCAGAAGCTGCAGCTTGAAAAGATTAGACTCTTGGTTTTTAGCATTATGATAATATAAACTACTGAAACCAGCTTCAGCACTGTATCCTGCCAAGATGAGAAGCTACTGTTGTGAAGCCTTTCTAGGGAGTTTGTGTGAAGCATCTCATATTATGTGGCATGTGCTAAACCTGTAACTGGCCAAACTTGAGGAATGGGAAAAGCAGTTAAATGCTGTAGTCAGAGGTGTGTCTCTGGCCTCCTGTTTTTCTGCAGGACTAATAGCAATGGGAGGGATTAGCTAAAGAAGTCAGTGACTACTTGGAACACACCAAATCAGGCAATTCACAGTGACAGCAGTCTGCCTGGAGGTCCAGCAAATAGTCTTACATACAGACTTGATGGTGGTCCTGTCCTTTACTTGTGGCTTCCAAGTTGTGATTCTTGAAAAGAAACAAGGCTTCATGTGTGTTTATTCTGGTATTACCTCATACAGTTCAACATAGCCCAAGTATATTGCCATTAAGATGGGACTTAGATAAGTTTACCACAAAAAAAAAATTACGCAGTGTGACATACAGCTATCGAGAGCTCTTAAGTAATGCAATTTTTACCGAACTTTCTGATGCACCAGTTTATTACACGCTGTGTGAAAAACCTCAGATCTCCTCTACCAAAATACCAAGTATTTTCTCATTACTAATCTACTTCTAATAGATGTGGAGGCTATTCACAGTTATCACAAATAACTTATTGTTATGATCCAGCACTGGAGATGAAATAGTAGATTATCTGTGTAGGAGCAGAAATTAACTGTTTCTTGTATGAAGTCTTCTCAGTGTATGATAAAATTGTCAGCTTGTAAACATGGGTTATTTTTCCTTTAACAGCGCAAGTGAATGCCATGACTGAGTATTTTTGGACTGATTATTTTGTTTTAAGAATTGTGGTAATAAGACTGCTTCTGATCTGAAATGCTAATTTCTTTCCCCTTTTGTTACACCCCCACCAAATCCACAGTGTGTCAGTGTTTTTTACTGTTTATGAAGATCTTATCATACTATTTTAGAACGGCTGTTCTAAAATAGTGCTAAGACAGTTTTTTCCATTCAATGTCTGACTTGAGTAGAAGCATTGTTTCCTCATGAGTGCGAGCATGAAAAATACTATGCCTACTTGATTTACAGCTGAGACCACAGTGGTACTTTCTTAATTTTGCCTTAGAGGGCTGAACTTGGAGCCTTCTGGAGTGAAATTCTTTTGTGCCCACACTTCATAATATCTGTTCTCAGTGGTGCTTTATTGGGCACCCACCAGCGCTAGGTTCTGATAACCAGGAATAACCTTTCAAATTATTTCAGTTTGTTTGTCCCTCAAAATGTTTTCCTAAGAAATATTGCACAGTGTGGAGAGACGAGACATACAGAACAAAACTTTCCTGTGTTCACAGTGCAGTATCTTGGAGCTGATCTGATAACTGATAACTCAGAATATTAGTTGTGAGCCATTACCTCCACCCCAGAATACAACAGGCTGAGCTATATGGGCTTGTTTGAGCACTACAGTGAAATGTGTAGCTGCTACATGGTGGTTGAGGTTTTGAAGTGACCTTTGGGGGTCACCTTGGTGGTGTGTGCAGGTTTTACCAATACTTGTCCAACCACGCTCACATGATAAAGTATTTGATCCTTTCTTAGTCTAGGTACAAAGGTATTTCTCCACCTTGCAGCAAGGAAACTCCAAGCTTGTTAAAAAATAAGGCATTAACCCCACTGTTTTAAGACATGAAGATACAGATTCCTCCTATTGTTCCTTGATCCTCCCTAACCAGTTTTCTCAGAGAGCAATTTTGTTATTTCTTACTACAGATATGATGCATGTTGTTGTGATAGCAAAAGATGTTATCTAACGTTGGCAAATTTTTTTGGCCAAAGCTTAAAAATTGTTTAGATAATTTGAATGTGACTCTCTTTATGTAATAGTTTAAAACAGAGTTTGTTCTAAGTATAATGTGATGGTCTTCTGTGAGGAACAAGAATGGGTTTTGTATGAACAAGTAATAGGTTGGTTATACTGTCTCATGCTTGATTGGACGTTTTGGCACAATTGTGAACATGTTACAATCTGCCCCTTGTTTTAATGCATCTTTTTTCTCTTTGTTTCCTCCCCACTTCTGAAACAAGTCATAAAGGGAGACATTAATGCTTAGAAGGATTTTCACATTTTATTCTGCACTTCTAAGCTATTGGCTCAGGGTAGGTGGTTGGCTGATCCTCTTCCGGCATGAAGGCTCAGGCTTGAGTAAGAGATGTTTTCTTAGTTCTGGTTCAGGCAGGTCAGCATTTCTGAAATGTAGCAGCACTGTAATGCTCTTTTTGGTCCACACTGTTCTTCTTAACATTCTAAATTACTATGTGCCACTACTTGATTTGGCTTGAATGCCTGAATACAAATTATCAGCAATCAGTAGATTGATCTGGTTAAAGATTGTGCAAATCTCCCAAGAATTACAGGTATTGGTTCTATACAGAAAAGCTGCAGTTCAGCAAACTGTGTAACTCCTGGTTAGGTTTCTATTTGTCCTCTCTTTAGTATATATGGCACAGTATATTATACATACACACACATACATGAAAGAATATATATATGTAAAACACATAACATGACTTCTCCGTTTTTTCCCCCCTCTCTCCGTTTTTTCCCCCCTCTCTCCGTTTTTTCCCCCCTCTCTCCGTTTTTT
>WBMY01005425.1:192721-210035 GCA_013397315.1 Donacobius atricapilla | reverse complement strand
TGTTAATATCTGTGCACAAGTGGCGCAAAAAAAAAAAAAAAAAAAAAGAAATTGAGCAGAGCCTCTCACTTGGGGCTTCCTTCCCAACTTATATCACAATAGCTCCTATTTTCTGCACTAAGAGGCAGCTGAAGGAACCTTTCATGAACTGTTGTTTCTTATGCTCCTGCATCAAGAAGATGATGGTATTTATGATCAGAATGAGAGGGGGTTTTTAATCATTGTTGCTTCTAAGAAAGAGGAATCCTAGAAGGATTGAGTGAAGATTGAGTGCATTGCTTTGATCTACTGT
This sequence comes from Donacobius atricapilla, assembly GCA_013397315.1. Taxonomy (NCBI): domain Eukaryota; kingdom Metazoa; phylum Chordata; class Aves; order Passeriformes; family Mimidae; genus Donacobius; species Donacobius atricapilla. Next base: position 209,743 of record WBMY01005425.1, on the reverse strand, counting down.
GGAGAAAAGAAACTTACAGAAATTGACTTTGGCATGAACTTCTAAACTGAACTTCTGTAAAAACTGTTTATCTTTCTCAAGTAGCTCTTCACTGTCTATAACTTGAATTTGTGATGCTGTCTTTATACGCCCAATAGCAAACAATGCTGACCTCCTTATTCTGAGCTGTTTTGAAAAAATTATTAGTTATTAATCCTCTGGCCACTGCCTCTTGAAGTCATAAGAAATATCTTGGTTTTGCTGTGTAGCATGAGCAGTTATACAACAGTAGTTTGCATGAAAATACCCCTGTTTAATGTTTCTACATCAAACCTGAATTTTGGGATTACTGCAGTGTCATCCTTATTTTAGGGCTGCTTTTGAAAGTCCTGTCCTCACTGTAAAAGTCAAGACTTGGTTTCCTGGTCATGGAAGGAGACAGGTTGGAGCAATGATAGGCAACCTGTCAAACAAGAACCTGTTTTTAGAACCTGTCAAACAAGCATTTCATGTGGGCTAACATACAGCTCAGCACAGCAAAACACTAATGTCTCCATCTTGATCTGTGGTGTTATTCTGTGCCTTAGCCATGTCTAGAGAGTGCCTTGGAAAATGGAGCAGGGGAAGCTATAGCAATGCCTTAGAAATAGATCTAAAAGTGAGGAGAGACTGGGATTGTTTCCAGGGAAGTTTGCTTTAAAAAATAGCTCTTCATGGTTTCTGGTGTTTACTGCTCAGCTCCTAGTGTTGAAGTCTTAGAAGCCCATTCTCTCAGACTTTGGAATTTAAATAAGATATATTCAGCAAACATCCTTAGCTTCAGGGAGAAGCCTAGGTTAGTTACTGGAAAAATCCTCTTGTGGCAATTGCTCTGTGATAGCTCCAAGTTTATGTCTTCCTGAAGACTTCTGTAAGCACCCCGCTGTATCTTTACACCTTTCACCTGTTCTTGATGTTTTACAAAGATGTAAATACAGGGTTCAAACTGTTTTCTTCAGGTGGACTTTTAGTCTGCTCCAGGCTGTTTTGCTCTGTTTATCACTGTTCTACCCTCTTTTCTTGAGAGGCTGTGTGAACTGAAAACTTTGTTTTCTAGGCATCAGCAATGCCACAGTGATATTGCACATGAACTCCTGATCCTAGGTCTAAAAAAGGTCTGTGAATAGCTTCCCTCAAGCTACTGGCATTCCTTTCTAAGGAATCAAATAACCCAAAAGATAACAGCAGTGTGATTGCTATTTAAGTCAAAAACCTGAACCATTCCTACAATGCCTAGATTTATCTTTGTTCACACTTTTGAGGTGTTGGATGGTTTAAGGTACTTCTTGTTCAGCTTTTGTAGGACTTACAATAAAGAGAAAAGACTAAAAACCTAGGTCGTAATAAAAGAAGTCTCAAAACTAGGAATTAACAAGTAATTGTTTTAGTTTGCGCTTTAATTTCCAGAGTAAGGATTGAGAACATGAGAATGTAGCAAAATGACCTAGTTCCTTGCATAAAATAGGAAACAAAAGCTGTTTGACTCTGAATGTAATAAAATTTTTAGAGAATAGCACATACTAAAGTACAAGACAAAGTGTGACCATGGCTAATAATGCGGTGTTGTATTGCATTTGGCTATTTTCATGTGAATTTTTTGAATCTCCTCAAATGCACTCCTTCTGGAAGGCTTATATGAAGAGAAATTAGGCCTTTTAAGCATTTTGTCTTTAGAAGTATAATTTTGAGGCGTTTGGTAATAATAAACATTCTTGATTAGGCATAAAACTTGGAAACTATTCCTATTTCTTAATTAAAAATCCTTGTACAAGTTCTCTCCAGCTTTCCTCATTTTTTTGCAGAGAACATGCTGAGAAGGTGAAACTGAATTTGGAATCAAGTAAACGTTTACATTTTATAGCACAGTACTTGATAGTGTGAAAAGAACAAGCTCTCCTTTCTGACAGCAGTCATTGTGTTTCAGGCACAGATAGTCCTGCTGGTGATCCTCATACTTGCTATTGGAGACTTTGTCATAGGAACATTTATTCCTCTGGACAGCAAGAAGCCCAAGGGTTTCTTTGGTTATAACGGTATGTTGGAACAGTTTACAGTATGGTAAACAATACCTTTTCTTCCAAAATAAGCTGATACAATTAAATTAGACATCTAATATATCTTATGGTCCTGTTTAACTCTGGAGACTTTTTTCCTGATTTCTTCAAACTTCTGCAATTAGGTCAAAAGTTGAATATTGCTTAAAATTGAATATATATTAAATTTTTAAAAGCTGGGTTTTACTGTAAGTATTTTTTTACTTTAAATCTGTGTAAGTTTACTGTGTTGACTTTTACGTGGAGTTTATGTGATGAATTAGGGCATAAATGTGCTATACTTAGTTTTAAGAAGGTCCTGTGACTGTCAGCTTTTTTATTGGTCTGATAGTGGCTGGAATGGGTTAATACTACAGCTTCTGTGTGAATATTGACAGAGTTTATTCTCCTCCTGCAGCTGAAATATTTATGGAGAATTTTGGACCTGATTTCCGACAAGAGGAGACTTTCTTTTCTGTGTTTGCTATTTTCTTCCCTGCTGCAACTGGCATACTTGCTGGTGCAAATATCTCAGGGGACCTTGCGGTAAGTAGAGAATTAAAAACATTTTTCACAACCACTCGAGTGTGCATTGACCTCTGTCATCACTGTCCACTGACATTTTTCTTTCAGGATCCTCAGTCAGCCATACCTAAAGGAACGCTGTTGGCCATCTTAATCACTACATTGGTTTACGTAGGAATTGCAGTGTCTGTAGGTAAATAGAGAATGTTTTTAACTTTATCCTTTCATGTTCGTTTTGAGGATGTATTTTGATACGGTTTTATATAATTTGTTATGTAAAGTCATTGTGTAATTGACTTTCCTGCATGGGAAAGTAATAGCCAAAGGTTTCTGGTTTTTAGTGTTGGGAGATTCAGTTTTCAGCTAGTTTTATAATTTTGTGAAATGACTGATGCTTTTCTAAGAAAAGTGCTTCAGACTAAACACTTCTATCTCTGTTTCCCTGTTTGTTGCAGTTAAATATGGTAAAGGATTTACAGTTTAGCAGTGAGATAATCCCTGGATTAGAAAAGCATGTTTTCAGGAAATACCCCCTGAAAAAACACCTGTATTATTTTGAGGATTATGATAATCAGCCATTTACCTGCAGTGAGCTGTGGGATGATCAGACAGCACTGTGGTGAGGATGCTTGAGCAGTAATTACCCAGTTGATGGAGGAGACCAAGAAAGGCCTTCAGTTCTTGTCAACCCACTTTTGGAGGTGTCATGTTCTTGTGTGAAGAGGAGAAGTAATCACAGACTGATCTGGGTCTTCTCTTCCCAGTCTTTCTCACCCCACAGTTGTTTGAAAATCCTCTGTAGAAGTCACCCTTGGGTTGATACCAGCTTTGCTGTAATTACCAGTGGTTAACTACATTTCTCCCACACATACAATAATTCTAGTAACTTTAAGATTACAGGATTGTGATTGAATCATGCACATTTCTTGCCTGTGATTGGAAATGTTTTTACTCATGTCACATAAACAAGTTTCTGACAACAATGTAATTTTTCTTATATGAAAGATCTTGTTTTATAATAGCCGTGGTGCATTTTGAATGAAATTCTCGTTTGTAAAAGTACCATTGATCTTACCACTAATGATACTTCCTTTCCAAAGATACTAATCTTGCTAGTTTGCCTCTGTTGGCTAACGTGTGAGTGTGGCTCTGCCAAATAGTTGCTCTGCAGTGATTGTGCTTTATGTGGCATAATGAGCTACACTCATTTCCTAATTAGATTGACTGTGTAGACCTCTTGCTACCAAATTTGAATCCTTTGGAGCCTCAGCCCACACAAGACTAAAATTATTGTTAATACTCACTTACTAGTGGAGTACTTTGATCAGCTTCCAAACATGAAAAATGCAATATAAAATTGACAAAAGAAGCAGTTTACAAAACCAACTGGACGTGAAATTGTTTGATTCATCAGAAAAGTTCTGTGTACTGGCTTAGACTTTGAATTCTGCTAGTTAGAAAAAGGCAGCAGGAGTCAGAGATTGAGACTGAGCTCCTTTTGAGGCATTGGATTATGAATATTGGACAAATACTTTTCCTTTCCCAGAGGAGTGGTAAGCAAGTCATTGAAGATATGAAGGGGCTAGTAAATGTTGCAGAATAGTCATAGCTGAAGGGGAACAAGATGTTCTGAACTTAACTCACTATTTGTATGCTCTGTGTTTAGTAAGAGGGCTAAACTGAGTGGAAATGGCTGAAAAAAGGAAAATTACTGATCCTGCTGCTAGAGCTAGGCAGCTATTTCAGAATGATAACTGTGAGATGTAGGTATGTAGTTTCATAATTTAGCGAAGGACGAATGCAGACACGCAGGTGGCATGAGGCAGACTTCACAGGCAGTTTTGCATCAAAAATATTGGAAGATGCATAAGAACTACATTTATCACTTTGAAAACAAGGGAAGCTCTAAAAAAAAAAAAAAAAAGCCAGAGTTCTGAGTAGCATTAAGACCTGCTTCCTGTAGTTATGAAAGTAAAACTAATTAACAAGAGCCAAACTGTAGATGCTTACAACACTAGTAGAATTAAACACTCTGAACTGCAGTCTGAAACGCTTTAGTACCTCTGGAATTCATATATTAAGGAGATAACTTGATAGAGATGGCCGTAAACTTTCTCATGCTTAAAGCATGGCAAAGCTCTATTTGACTTTGGCAAGAACATGCTTACAAATGCCTGTGAAAAGGTGAAATTTTTTTTCACAGGAGGGAAGACCTAGAGACTTTTAGGGTAAATGCTTCCAGATCATATAAATAAATGAAACTTTTCTGAATGAGTGTAAGAGAAAGTAGTATTTACTATTGTTACTTTATCTAAGTGTGTTCTGCCGAAAACAGAGCCTGCCTGCCTGGCTTCTCCTCTGCATTCTCTTACAGTAAAGCCCACATTAAGTTTGTTCCTACTGCCACGTCTCTTTCTGCCATATTTTGATTCCATGTCTGAAAGTCCTGCCAAACCAGACGAGTTTGACAAAATGAGGAAGAGGAGGGCTGTGGTGGTGCACTGTAGATACTTAATAAGTTGCTCAGTATTGTGGGTATGCCGCTGCAATCTGTCACCAACAAAATGTTATTTTTACAAATAGTTAACTGAGAAGTGTGTTGTCAAATCCATTATCTACTGCTTGAGTGACTGGGGCAAATACTTGTGTAGTGAAGAAGAAGAAACATTTTCCTTTTACAGAGCATTTAATCCCATTTAAACAAAAAAACAGTAAAGAAAACGTAGTTTCTCCACATACTCACAAGAAAAGCATAAGACAGGTGTTCAGTGTAGAAAGCTTTTACTGTAATTTAACTAGTTAGGCACAGTAAGTAACTAAAAAAGAAATGAGGAGTGAAAGGATTAATTAGTGTCCACTTACTGGGACCAGGTGTTGCAGTGGGCTGTCAGTCAAGTTCTGATGGCTCACAACAATTAAAATATGGTATAACTAAATAGGAATTATTTTTCCATGGAGGAGAGACAACATACATAGATCCCTAGGAATATTACTGTACAAACTTAAACTTGCAGCAGATCTCTGCCTTCTTTACTTTGCAAGTAATTAATTTAGATCTTTAGCTGTCACGGGGTTCTGTTGCAAGGCAGTTCTTGTCATTCAGGTTCCTGAAAGATTAAAGTAAGGGAATTTTATTGACTCTATAGACTTTTCCCCAATCCTTGTTTAATTCCAGTCCCTGGAAATATTTCCTGGTTTCAAACAGTTTGTTTACCTCTACTATTAGACCACAGAATGTTAAATAATACATAGTCTGATCTACTTTTTGTCATATATGAGACAAAACCCCCTTGAAATAAAAAACAGTCTTTCAGTACTCTTCAGTTTTTTGTAATACTTTGAGGCTGAAATGCTGTTTCTCCAGCACTTTCTTGACCAGCAAAACTATAAGTAATCATAGATGAACCAAAGATAGTAGTCAGGCGATGATTATAAAAAAAAGGGGGATAAATGGTACTGTATGTCTGTTCTTCACCAAGAAGCCGACTGAAAAACACCATGGTCACAGATGGCTTATTTAAGCAATGGGAAATGGCTTGCAACAGGCTTTCATGAAACTTATCTATCTTTTAATGGCTGAGTCATAGTGACTAGAAAAGAAACAACTGCAACAGCGTATATACTTGTCTGCAAACATATATACATACAAAACAAATCTGCACTTCTCTAGGAAAAAGTTACCAAAAGAGAAAGTATAAAGTCATAAAACTGTAAAATGGCTTGGGTTGGAAGGACCCTTGAAGGTCATCCAGTTCTCACCCTTTGCCATGGCAGGGACACCTCCCACTGTCCCAGGCTGCTCCAAGCCCCAGTGTCCAGCCTGGCCTTGGGCACTGCCAGGGACCCAGGGCAGCCACAGCTGCTCTGGGCACCCTGTGCCAGTCCTGTCGAATCAAGTGGTGTTGTATAATACTAACTTCAATTCAGGAGCTATTTGGAAACTCACACTTCAGAGAAATAGTATTGTAAGCTGAAGTTGTGCTCTTCTGCAAGTCTGCGGACATGGTTTTTCTCTGTGCTAAAACTTTGTATTTCTTCCTATAATTACATACATTTAAAAAAGACAAAGATAGTTTCAGCCAAAGCAGCAGTTGTTCTGTGTTTGTTCTTCATAATGAAGATAGGTTTAGTACTGTAGTGTGTTAAAAAGCTAAATACTGTATTTTAGTGTTGCTCTGTAAGATTATGCTTACATAAAAATGAGTTAACACATAGCCTTAAATTCAGGTTCACTTTTTAATGCTTTTTTTTATTGTTGTGTCCATTGTAGGTTCCTGTGTAGTTCGAGATGCCACAGGGAACGTTAATGACACCATTGTCACGGAGCTGACGAATTGCACTGCTGCCGCCTGCAAACTAAACTATGACTTCTCATCCTGTCAGGCAGGGGGAGGCTGTCACTATGGGCTGATGAACAATTTCCAGGTATAAAACTTCCTCCCTCGTCTGTGTATTGGGTTATGTGTTTGTTTTTTTGGTTGGTTTGGTGTTTTGTTTGTTTGTTGGTGGTTTTTTGGGGGTGATTTTTTGTTGTGGTTTTTTTGTTTTGTTTTGGTGGGTTTTTTGTTGGTTTATTGTTGGTTTTGTGGTTCTTTTGGTTGGTTCTTGTTTGGTTGGGGTTTTTTGGTTTTGTTGTTGTGGTTTGGTTTGGTGTTTCTGTTGTTATTTTGGCAGATTTTGCTTGTTTTTTGCTTGGATTTGTTGGCTTGGGGTTTTTTTTAGTAGCTTATTAGGAGAAGTTATTGGCTAAATATGCTCATCTCCATAACTACAAGTTTTATCTGGAATAGGTGAGTGGTACACTCTAGCTGGTATGCAAAATAATGTTGAAAACTCTAAGGTATTTATACGCAGGTGGTATAAATATTTACTTTCTTTGGAGTAAACTGCTTAGATTTAGGTGGATTTACCTGCAGGTGTTTTCTCAGGTGCTGCAGCTTTCTTTAGATTCCTGAATGTCATCATTCACTGGTGGGGGTGGATGTACTCGTTTTTCAGTATGGTGCTGAGTAATCATAGATAGCCTCTGTCAGTAACCTGCTTCTAAATTTTTAAATTTTTTAGAAAATACACCGGTTTTTAAAGACTGTTTTACATATTTATCACAGCATCCTCCTTAATGGTAATAAGGTCATGAATTTTCATTCAACATGATGTTACAGTATTTAAAAATCCTCTACAAGTTAAGGGGTAATTCATAGTCTTTCACTGCAGCCAACTGGGTTGTTCATGAACTGCTGGTAAGGGTTCGAAAGAATCCAGGGAAAATGAACTCACTGCCCACTGATGCCAGCTTAGTTTGTCGTAGTCCCATCTCTGCCCAAAGTTTTTCAAACAGGTGTACAAAATGTTGGCGAGAGATTGAGCTGAAAATCCACTGATGAAATTGTTATAGTAGAATAATGTATCTTGTGTGGTGTTAACTTTGTTTTTGGTCAGAGAAAGTCAGAATTGATCCTGTGGGATTGATAGACTTGCAAAATATGATGACTTATTCTTTAAGCTCACAAGAACCAACATATTGTCAGATGTACAGCTATGAATAGCCTGTAGCTGCTTTCCTCTGATTGTGTCTTTAAGTCATGACTTTAAGGTTCTTAACATAAATGCTACTTGTATTTACAGAGTATATATACTTCCCAAATTATTCTTGCTTTTCTCTGTGGAAAAAGAAGTTGGTGTCAATCAGGAAAAGTCCCTTGTAAGGCCAGAGGCAGCACAGAGAACGCACTGCCCCTCACACCCTCCTGCTTGGTTGTAGTTTTGAAAACCATCTCTGTGAAATTTCATTTTTCTTATACCCAGTGGGACTCTCCCTTACTGTTTTTTCTTTCACCCTCCCAGCTTTTGCTGTGCATCTCTTGAGAAGAGTCTGATTCTGTCATTTCAGAAGGTGTTAGAAGAAAGATATCTGTGCCAGAGCCTGTTTATCTAAGGAGAAACTTGTCCATTTTGTAACTGAACTGCTCTCAACTTTGTATCTCTGATTGTTAGGTGTAAGGAGAGGAATTTTTTTCCTATGCAGGGCATGGTGTGTGTGGGAAGGGGATATCCAAGCTTGTGGCACTTCTCAAGCTCAAACTTATCTCTCTTTTCTGTATGGTAAACAACTGAGCACAAATATTGCACAAACTAAAATTAATCCCTAAGGTCCTCAAGGGGGACCGATTGATGTATTTATCTTTGAGCTTGTAAACAGACAAGTTCTGGGGCAGAAAGTTCCAGTTTGGGTTCACAGTGTAATGACTTTATCACTTCAGCGCACTTTGTGCTGCGCCCAGTTCTTTTGACAAAGAATTGATCTGAAGTTATGCTGGGGCAACTCAGGGTTTGGATGTGTTCAGGCAGCAGATGGATGACTCGTACTATGATGTATCTGTGGAAATGTCAGATGAGAAACTCTAAATGAAGACAGTAGAGGAGACAATCTTAGTCAGACCTTAGGAAGACCACCTGTAGTTTCTCTTACAGTCAGTGAATTACAGGTCCTCACAGGCTTCTGCTGTTTCTGTTCAGTGTCAGTGGTTATTCTGTGCCTAGCCTGTCACCTGATAGAAGAATATTTTGGAATCTTTTTTCTGGGCTCTATAGCCTAAGCTTAGAGCTGCCCAACAAAAAGTTACAGGTTTAGGTGATTGAAATGCAGAATTTTTTTTTCACTTTGGGTGGATGTTGAAAGTAGCATGGAACTCAGTTATTTGCTCCAGAGTGTTGGACCAAGGAACTAAATAGTCAAAATACGGTACTTTATGATGCCAAATGTTTGAAATTTAGGAAGCTGCCTTAACTATAAATGCCAGGCAAACATAATGAGGCCTGTATCAGCAAGAACTATGATGTCTGTGTCAACACAGCAGTGGTTACGCGGCCACTCTGCCCTTCCTTGTATGATTTTGCAGGGATGAAAATTTCAGTGCTATGGGTAGCTGCCTTTGTAGGCTCCTTGGTTTGTGGCCAGGAGGTCTGGATTGTGCTGGGCAGGAGGGAGGGGGGTTTAACGCCGCAGCGCACTGATTCTGCTGCATCTGGTTCCCCCTATATTCTCCTAGCTTAGAGAAGCTTCCTAAAGGCTCTTAACCTCAGGCATAACTTGTTAGCTTTTAAAATGCCGAATATTAGTTGCGTAGGTTCTGCTGGGATATCTCTCAAATTTATAAAACAGTGTAATAGTGAAAAACAGAGAATGTCAATAATTGTAGACATTGGACAGAACCTAGAAAGAGAACGTAAAATATGAGTCGATTGCCAGAAGCAAATAGCAAATTGAGGCAAGTGTAGTAAAGTGAAGGCATCAAAGTAAAAACGTTTTATATATGGGAAGAAAAGTGATGGAGATTTGTACACAAATTCCCTCTATAATAAGGGACGATTGATTGAGCTATCCTTGCAGAGAAGAAAAATTACATACTGCATCTATAAGAATTATTCTGCACTTGTTTATTATATTGCTATAGCAAAAGTTTCTTTCTACAATAGTAGTAAAGCATTTACACCCCTAAGTTGTATTCTGTAACATAATAGGGTTGTTAGAAACTACTGTTTAAAACTATAACTTTTTTCTGTTGCTTATAAAATTAAATTAAACTGAGGCATAAGAGAGTTAGCTTAATAGATGTATTGTTAGTTTTACTCCTCTATGATTATAGGCCTGGCATGCCTTTTTTTTGTTGGTGTTTTTTTTTTTTTTTCTCTGTTATAAACTTGTAAGTAGGCTTCACAAAATTCTCTCCTTCATTTGTCATGCTATTCTGACAGGTACTTTATTCATTTTTTGCAACCTCCATTTATTAAATTTCTGTTTTCAAGCAAGGCATGCCTTGAACTGACCAGCAAAACTTGATGTAGTGCACAAATTCAGCTGACTGAGAGGCCCAGGAGTCTTTGTCAGTCTGGTCTGGAGAAATCCACTAAATTTTACCATGAACTTAGCCCTAGTGAACAAAACTTCATCAGTCATCTATACATGATGTCTGAGAACATCTGACCGAGTAAGATTTATTTAGATAGCACGATTTTACAATTTCAGGTGACAGTAACTTTTAAAAGAGGAGATTTCTGCATGTTTTCTTACCTCCCTTCAGTTGCTCTGCTGGATAGTATGAGATTGCCAGGGTGACAAAGGCAAGTAAGCACTGCAAATGGTGCAGAACCACGTTGTGCTTGAAAGGCACCCTGCTGGGTTTGGTCTGTTGACTAAAATTCTTCAGCACGGGTTGTCTTAAAGCAACTTTAGCTTTTTTCTTTGTAAAGAAAAGTATTTCATTAAACCGTGAATGTTTTTTAATTACACAGTTGTGTATCCTAATTCACATGACAGATGCAAAGCTGGATGTAACTATGGTATGGAAATAATCAGTAGAATAGTGGAGTCATAGAGTGATTTAGGTTAGAAGGGTGATGATCTTCTAATCCACATGCCATGGACAGGGATGGCACTCACTTTTTATAAGCTCACTTATTTTTAAGACCCTTTGAGGTACTGGAAGTTACCAGCTCATTACTCAACCAGTTTACCAAGGATTGTGTATTTGACTTCTGTCACTGAGATTAGAGAGATGTGCTGGGATTTGATCTTGGGGAGATAGGAAGCAAGTTTGTCTTGACCTTGTGGTTTTGACTGGGAAAAAAAGTGCCTAACTTAAAATGATGGAGATTCCAAGAAAAGACAATAAACTTCCCCCTGGATGTTCCCCAGTTTCACTTGTTTTATCACTTGGGCTTTCTGAGACCATGTTAGTCAGTGATAGGTTGGTTGGAATATGTAACACATTCCAAAGTATTTTTCATCCATTACTTCCTTCTGAACTTCTTACGAGCCCATGAAGACTGTTGCCCATGATAATATGAGCTTCAAATTATAGATTTATTGCATGAAAAGCCACCATCTCTTGTCCTGAAATCAGGATGCATTTATATTCTGTGATGCCTCTAGTTCAGTTGTTTATATGAATGCACGATATTCAAACAGCTTTTAAGCGAAGAGTGTGTAATTTTTTTTTTTCTGTTTTTCTGTAGTTAATGGTGCCATCTATTTGTGTAGTGTACTTTTTCACATATTAAAAAAAAATTCTTTGTTTTCCAGGTCATGAGCATGGTATCAGGATTTGCACCACTGATTTCTGCAGGTATTTTCTCAGCTACCCTGTCATCTGCATTAGCATCTCTTGTGAGTGCCCCTAAGATCTTCCAGGTAAGTAAGGGAGGAAAACAGTAATACTTTGAAGAAAAAAAAATTTTGAGTCATGATTTTTGGAAGGGGACACTGACATGCTGCCATAATGATCCATATCAGCTGACATCAGTAGATTGTTCTAATATTTACCTAGTGTTTAGAATGGGAGAACAGTTTGTTACTGTCTCTTCAGGTTCCTGAGTGTATTTTGCTCTACCTTGTTTTTTAACTACTGAATCTCCTTCTCTGTCTTTAATTGGGTTAAAAAAAGTTCAGTGGGGTGTCAGTACTATTGATGCAGAGAACTAGTGTGTATGTTGGGCATAATTTCCACTTCCTGAGAAAATACAGACAGTAAAAAAAGATTTGTGAGACAATAGACAAAGGAAACAGATACTTACAGAAGAGCAGAACTGCTTCTTGCAGGTGGACAATACAGAAGGATAGGACAGTGGAAATGCACCATGTCAAGATGCAAAGACAGTTGAGAATACAGTTAGTCCATGATGATTATAAACTATCAGGAAGGGTTCTGAAAAATAGTATGCAATGGAAGATGGCATGAGCAAAGAAAGCGCATGTTGGCATGAGCAAAAATGCGTGTTGACTCTTGATTTTTTTCTTTTTTTTCTTTTTTTTCTTTTTTTTTTTTTTTTTAATTATTATTTTTCNNNCTTTTCTTTTTTTTTTTTTTTTTTAATTTTTTTTTTTCCCCTTAGGCTTTGTGCAAGGACAACATTTATCCAGGATTTCAGATGTTTGCTAAAGGCTATGGGAAGAACAATGAACCACTGAGAGGATATATTCTAACATTTTTAATAGCTCTTGGATTCATACTAATTGGTTAGTTTTAAATTTTAGTAAATCTCAATCCCTTTTGTCCTTTAGAAAGCATTCTAATACATGTTATGAAGTTGATGACAGGATCCTAGAGATGTAATGCACAGCTTAATTCTAAGCCAGCATTCTAAATCTGGTTATTTTAAGGCTTACATTCTCCGATCTTCTAGATACAACTCTGTCAAGAACTGCAGTAAATTTTAACTGCATTTCTCTTTTTAACCATAGATATATGTCTCTAAGTGCTGTCAGTCAATAGATACACATCCTTTTCTTGAGACAGTGTTAACATCTTGTGAGTGTGAAAGTTTACTTCAGATTTTTAATAATGACTGCTTCAGTAAAATACAAACTTGCATGAACAATTTTATTTAAAATGTGCTTTTCTGTTAAGTTACAAATGGTAGAGCTGAGTGCTAACATTGCTGTTGCTAGAGGTTGTCTAGGTATAATTAATTATGTGTGCTCTCTGTAGGTGGCAAACTAATTGTGCTATGTCCATGTATGAGTCCTGTGCCAGTGCTTTAAACTTCTTTTCTAATTTGCTCTGTCCTCCTTCCTCCTCATCTGCTTGAGGCAGAGATATACCAATGGGTCCCTACTGACCCATGCTGACTGGAAGCTTGATTGCAGCTAGAAACTTGCAGACTAGAGTGGCACATTCTGCATTTCATTTTGATCATGTTTTTATGATGGTGAGAGTACACATACAAATGTTTTGTACCATGCTGCCTTGAGGAAAGGAGAAGAGAGCAAGGTTTTTACCTCTCACTGAAGGGGATGTAAGCTTCACTGTGGTCTATAATAGTAGAATCTTCTGGCATTCTTCAGAACTCAGTGTATTAGTGCAGTCTTTGATCCAAGCCCTGCTGGCAATGAAATTTTCTCAATTAATGATCGTGTTAAGGTATGTAGTGCTTTCAGAGTGCTTCTAGAACATTTGGTAGTGCTTATATTTTTGAAACTGAAAGCCATACTTCCTAACTGTTAAAAGATAACTTAGTAAATAGGAGATCATGGACCTAAAGCTCTGTCAGCAAGAAGGGTAAACTTATTTTCTTATCAGAAAATAAGACTCTTTGTAGCAGAATTTTTACTCTGTAATCTGCAAAGCCATTGGATGATAGTTGATAACTTCTTTTCATTTTACAGCCGAACTGAATGTCATTGCTCCAATTATTTCTAATTTCTTNTAATATGTTGTATTAATGTTATATGTTGTATTATGGGTCTTCTGAAATTTTGAGAACTGGGTGATCCAGTAGGGCTTGGGGGCTACTGATCTTGTCATCTTTGCTGAGGGAACACTAGATAATTCAGAGTTTATTTGGAAACTTGGGAAGAAAGCTTTTTTGCTAATTCAGTAGCTGGTGCTGGCAAACAACCCTTTTGCTGTCTTCAGTTTCTCTTAATGCATTTCATCTTCCAGTCCAGAAGAAACGGGAATTGCTGGTGTTACTGCTACATTTTTATAGTGTTTAGTGTGGAAGGTTGGCTAAACTACAGGAATAAGCCAAAAACCTGGTACCTGCAGAACATATGTACATTATACCCAGGCCACATGCAGTTGTACTGGAGTAACTCCCTTAAAAGCTTCTTAAGTTACTGAACTGGTAGATTTATTTTTTTGCTTCTCAGAGGGTGGGTATAATAGTTTGTACAACAGTTCTAACTTTAATAACTATATTTAATACACTTTTATTAACACTTAAATGTATTCATGGAGGTGTGCATGTGCGTATACCTGATTTTGGATAAACTTGTGGCAAATACGTAAAACACTGGCAGTCCAGTACTTTGATGTACCTAAGTTCTGTTTGAATATACCTGTCCTTTTCCTTTTCACGTAGTGAGAATTTCTATGTGAAAACAGTAAAAATGCACAACTAAAAATAGTAGTATGTAAGAAACAGGTATGATGATGATTTATGCTTTACTTCCTTTGAAAGTAAAAAATAAATGTCATGCAAAGCAATTGCCAAAAGTTCTTGAAGCCTGAGTCAATAGACATACTAGCATAAACATCCTCAAGCTTCCCTTTTGAGCTGTGCTTGTAGGGGGCAAAATTAGGAGCATTTACATATCTCGGTGAGAAAGGTGCTAATTCATTTGAAAGGTGTTAGAAAATGCAAAACATAAATGTGCCAGTCTGCATTTTATCTGTCACTGAAACTCAGACATTCACACATAATTGATGCGGAATACCAGATATGGGAAAAAAGTGCAGTGCCTTCCTTCTCTTGTAGCGTTGTTTAAATTAGTTTTCTCTCTTTTTTCTACCCTCCAAAATTTTATTTTGACTAGGCTGGCGCCCTGCTTTCAAGTACTACAATATGTGGATTTCTCTCATTGGAGCTATTCTGTGCTGCATTGTAATGTTTGTCATTAATTGGTGGGCAGCACTTCTAACCTATGTCATAGTCCTTGGGCTTTACATCTATGTAACTTACAAGAAACCAGGTATGTACGGGGACTTCTTTTGGTTGTGGAGAGGGGAAAGAAGGGAAAAAGTGGTGGCCTTGGCAGGGAAAAACCCCAGCAACTTCCTTCTGTTTGGACTACTAGATTAAATTTCTGTTCCAGCCTTTTTAGTTGTAATTAAATGGAATTTTGCCTGCATAGTCACTGCTGTTCCCCATCCTCCCGGATTATGCAGATGCCAGTTAGGCATAAATGTCTGAATGAGAATTGGAGGAAAAGGTGCATATGAAAAATGGTAAATTTATTGCAGCTATCAAGAGATGTGTATGGGGGCAACAAGATAAAAGTGGAGTCTTCATTTTCTTCATAAAAATAATAATCTGAAAGGATCTGCTTTATCTAGCAGTCTTCCACTGAAAGTATATGACTTTGTTCAGGCAATGTTTTGAGAATCAGTTCCTTCTTTGCTGTGGTATAAAATAACTCAGCGCAGCATTTTTTCTTCAAGTGGTATCTTTTGACTGAAGTTGTGGTCTTTGAAATGTGGAGATAAAACACTCAGTTACTCCCTTCCTTAACCTTTTTGCTAAAACTTCTACAGAAATGTTATCTTTAAAAATAAGTGCCTGTTAAGCTGTAGGGTTTGTTGACTAGTATTGTATAAATTGTAGCAAGGTGTAGCTCAAATCTGTGGGTGTAGTCTGTGTACAGCATTAATTTTGTGATCATGTGGTTTTATGATGGACAACTGTAAATAACACACTGGAACCTCAAATCTTACAACAGATGTGAACTGGGGATCCTCAACTCAAGCCTTGACTTACCTGAATGCACTGCAGCATTCCATTCGGCTCTCAGGAGTGGAAGATCATGTGAAAAATTTCAGGTGACACTTAAAGACAGGAGATTCTGTGTTCACTAGGTTGCTGTCACGAGGTTTGCTGTCAAGGTTTCCATTAAGTCCATGTTATCTCCTATGATTCATCCGAGTAAATGGATTTACAGATTGACTGTGTTTCTTAGTGGATGTGCTGTTCTTTGAGGTTATGAAAAACCTGGCAGCAACACAGTTTTCAACAAAGCGTCCATGAAAGTGAAATGGAGCAGCTAATGAGATTGAGAGAGATTACTTTACTTTGTATGATACTACGTATTAATTATGATGACTATGATAAATGATCACCTGTACTGAGTTCTGAAGTTTGGACACTTCCTCTTCTACAATTGATTTAAAAATTGCCTTTGACTTACTTCCACTAGCTTGGCTCTGCCTTCTGAAGGAAAGTATTATTAAAATGAGCATATGGTTCCAGTATTTCTGCTGGATACAGAAGAGTCTAAGCTACACAACGCAAGGGATGTGCCTTACCAGTGGGGAAGAAAAACTTAATCCCTCTGACCTAGTCTTGTCTAAAGTCTGTTCTTGAACTTTTTACATGTGTAGATTTTCAGATTTAATGGGATTAGTGAATTTTTATGCAATTAGTCATAGATGTGCTATCAGTTGAGTAACAACAGATCTTTTCTTAATTTAACATAGTCTTACAAAAGTGGATGAGGTTATTACATTTGCAGTGTAAATATGTTGTAAAATTGCTGTGAAGAATATGTTGCTATGGCTAATATTTGGAAGAAACTTTTCTGTTATTGAAAAAGCCCCAGAACTCCAGATTAATTCTAATTCCAATCTTCTTTTTTCCCTCATAATTCAAGACCTCAGTGCTTAATTATGACAGGTGCTCCAAATGCACGTCCAGCTTTGCTTCACCTTGTCCATGCTTTCACCAAGAATGTGGGCTTGATGATCTGTGGCCATGTACATATGGTAAGTTTACTCTGTCTTTACTTTATAAAGTTGCCTTGGTGGTGTCTTTTCTTCTCTCTGCTTTGGGGTTTGGTTTGGTTTTTTTATCTGTTTGACTTTGCTTCTGGCTCATGTTTAAGTTTTGGTTCATTTATTTGTTTGGGTTGACTTTTTTGTGGAGGGTTTTTGGGGTTGTGGGTTTTTTGGGG
>WBMY01005425.1:164409-189618 GCA_013397315.1 Donacobius atricapilla | reverse complement strand
ACGCAAGGGATGTGCCTTACCAGTGGGGAAGAAAAACTTAATCCCTCTGACCTAGTCTTGTCTAAAGTCTGTTCTTGAACTTTTTACATGTGTAGATTTTCAGATTTAATGGGATTAGTGAATTTTTATGCAATTAGTCATAGATGTGCTATCAGTTGAGTAACAACAGATCTTTTCTTAATTTAACATAGTCTTACAAAAGTGGATGAGGTTATTACATTTGCAGTGTAAATATGTTGTAAAATTGCTGTGAAGAATATGTTGCTATGGCTAATATTTGGAAGAAACTTTTCTGTTATTGAAAAAGCCCCAGAACTCCAGATTAATTCTAATTCCAATCTTCTTTTTTCCCTCATAATTCAAGACCTCAGTGCTTAATTATGACAGGTGCTCCAAATGCACGTCCAGCTTTGCTTCACCTTGTCCATGCTTTCACCAAGAATGTGGGCTTGATGATCTGTGGCCATGTACATATGGTAAGTTTACTCTGTCTTTACTTTATAAAGTTGCCTTGGTGGTGTCTTTTCTTCTCTCTGCTTTGGGGTTTGGTTTGGTTTTTTTATCTGTTTGACTTTGCTTCTGGCTCATGTTTAAGTTTTGGTTCATTTATTTGTTTGGGTTGACTTTTTTGGGGTGGGTTTTTGGGGTTGTGGGTTTTTTGGGGGTTATTTTGTTTTGGGTATTTTTTGTTTGCTTGTTTTGGGATTTTTTTATGAAAGCATCATTAGACATTAAATGTGCACTAAGAGATTTACTGGTAAGCTTTGCTAATGTATGGGTCATCACTATTCCAGTTATGTGTACTACAGGGGATAATTTGTAAAAAATCAGTTCCTTTGATAATTGGATGCTTAAATGCTGAAAGACCTTTCATTCTAATTGAGGTAAACAGTGGGAGATTGATTCTTTTGAAGAGTTCTTAAAAAGCATGGGAGAAAAGAAACCACATTGAGCAGGGAAGTCAATATCAGTTTAGCCAATAGCTAAAAATTGCTTTTAGCCTTCCAAGTAGCTTTTTATTCCTTCCTTTATCAGATTCGTTTAATTGTCAGGTGTTTCCTCTTCCTTTCTGGCCAGCCCCTGATACTTCACTAAGTATGCTTGGGTGTTTTTGTTAGAATAGCAAGTGAGGATGTTTTTGCAGCGGGAGTTGTGTGGGAGTGGTTCTGCAAGGACGTAGTTTTAACAGTTCTTACTAGTTAGTATCTTCTGTGGCAAACCTGAAGAGTGGTTTTGTGGTGGTGGGAAGGAAACGGTTTTGAAGTAACTTTTCTTCAGAATCAGCTTGTCATGAGTTTCATTGATTGAGATGTAGGATGACTGTCATACAGTGATCTGTACCAAACCTTGCATTTAGCTGCAGAGAGGCTGTGGCACCTCTGATTAACTTTGGTAAATGCATTTTACCACATTGGAATTGTGTAGTTTTTCTTCCTATCCTAAGGCCAAAGTTCTGTCACATCACTAAGAACGTTTAAGCAAGTGTGTGACTAGGACATGTAGTCCAGGACTGACACATGTCACCTACCCAGACTTCTACAAGACCTTCAGCACAGTCCTGCATGACACTGACATCCCCAGATTGAAGAGACCTGGGTTTGCAGGGTGTGGGATTCAGTGGATGGATGCAGCCAGAGAGTTGTGGACAGTGGTTCCGTGTCCAGCTGGAGGGTGGTGATGAGTGCTCTCCTCCAGGGCTCTGTCCTGGGCCTGGGGCTCTTCAGTACCTTCATAAGTGACATGGACAGGGAGAGCAGGGCCACAGGTTTGCAGCTGACACCAAGCTGAGAGTAATGGTCATAACACCTGAAAGACTTTGAATAAAAACGTGGATTCCTCTTAAATGTGTTTAAGTTTATTACACTTACCAAGTCTGACTTGCTTCTGATCTAATGAACAGATTAGAGCAAATCAAGTTAATGGAATCCACATGCAGACACTCCATTTTAAGAAGCTTTTAATTTCTATCTCTATAAACTTAATATTTCAGTGAATATGAAAGGACAAACTGAGTAATGCTAGGGAGATAAGATATCACAGATGTAATCACTGCCTTTTAAAAGTAGGGCTATACAGAAAAGAATAAGGTGGTGTCATCCTTCTTGTAGGAAAGCAACTCTGAAGATCTTTCCAGGAGCATATCCTTTCCCTGTTTAAAATGACTTTCTTACAGAAAGGGTGGCACAACCTTATTCTTCAGTAGCTTTGACCATTTGGTAGTGTCTCTGTCCTTCTGCAAAAACTGGGCTGCTGTGCTCTTGATTATACCTCATCCTGTATTCTGCATTTTGATGTATAGGAGGAGCACAAAAAATTCACCCCAACAGAAATAACATCAAGGAAGTATTTAAAGAGGAGGTGACTTTGACTGCAGGATGCAAGTACTCCGATAAAGTGTAATATTAAGTCATCCTGCATCTGTGTATATTTCTTTACAAAGTCCTTTTCTTTTAAAACTATGTCAATGCTTTGGAGAACAAGCTTATGCCACCCCCTGGGGAAGAGGGTTGTGCTCTGCAGGAACAAGATTGCTAAAGTTTGAGCAACCCTCTTCCTAAAAATGGTAAATTTTTTCAGTTTTCGCTACTGATAATGCCTAGTATTTTGTGGCTTGGGATGTTTTTGATAGTGTCCAAGCATGTTTTGAGGTTCTCTGAGTTTGAATTCATTTCTAGCAGTGACATTAAAAAATTGGGAGGGGCTTTTTTACTCCCATTACTCAGATTCCTAATTCTTGTTCCCTCCCCTCTTATTATTTCCTTTTTTTGAAAGGGTCCTCGGAGGCAAGCCATGAAGGAACTGTCAACTGATTTGGCTAAATATCAGCGATGGCTGATTAAAAACAAGATGAAAGCTTTCTATGCACCAGTGCATGCAGAGGATTTGAGGGATGGAGGACAATACTTAATGCAGGTATTTTTAAAAAAAATTTCAAGTGCTCAAGATGCATATCAAAATCAGAAGGGGCTTTATACTTTGAAATACATTCCTTTTGCAAAATTATCTTAAAGCTTTGATGAAAAGTACTTTATTATTCTCTTAAACAGAAAACAGAACCTTTAGCTGTGTCAGAAACATGTTGTTTTCTTCTTCCTAGGCTGCTGGTTTGGGTAGAATGAGACCTAACACCCTTGTTGTTGGATTTAAGAAAAACTGGAGACAAGTTGATATGAAAGATGTTGAAACCTATATCAATTTATTCCAGTAAGTAGAAAATAAGTTTAGCAGCTATGTTCCATTTCAGTATGTTTGGTAGTAAGGAAGATCTTAGTTACATGAAGTCTCTTTCAAGTAGACCTAGATTTTCCATTCAGCAGTCTTCAATACCTTGGGATTTTTCTGATATGATTATTAAGCAAGTCTATATAGTTTAAGCAGAACAGAAATCTCCATAATAATATTCTATATCCAAAAAGAGTTGTGGCAGAGGTCTGGGGTTTGAGAGCTACTGTCTGAAAAGGAGAAATACTTCACTCTCAAGATACACAGCACTGACACCCAGGCTAATACAGAAAGAAGAAGAGAAAGGAAATCCCAGAGTAACTTGACAGAACTGAAAGGCAGACCAGTTGTGGCTGAAAAATTTACAAGTTAAATTTAGTAACTTGTGCTGCTACCCAAACACTTAAGGAAAAAAAAAAACACAAAAACCAATGCTTATTTTACTTACACAGAGTTTTTTGTGTTCAGCAGAAGTGCTGGTTAACCCACTTCCTTTGTGCTTTATATTTCTCATTTTCTATGCTTTTAAAAGACAGAGAGGATGGAGCTTTAGGCTTTACAGGCAGATTTAGAAAAGGACAGAAAAAAGTCATCTCCCCCCAGGTCTTAAAGAGAAAAGCAGGGGCACCAAATACAGTGGAAAAATAAGGACACACGTTGGTTAGTTTTTCTTTTTTTCCTACTTTATTTTGGGATGGCTTTTGCAGGAAGATCTGTCAAGGTCAGCAAGTCATGTGGTACTCCACATCCGTAAAGAAACCTCAGGAGGTAATAACTGCAGGTCAAATATATTTCTGGAAAACTTAAAAGTTTCTGAAGCACGCAATAGAAACACACCTAATCTCTACAAATCTAACACATTAAATAATGAAATTAAAATGTTTACTAATAGACAAAGCAAATCTTAAATCAACCTCAATTTTTCTTGCACTTATTATTGAATACATTGATACTTCAAACATTTCTAATCAAGTCTTACTATTTCCAAAGGGAAGTGTTTAATTAACTAGTGAAATCCTGAGAAATTTCTGTCTGTGGAAATAATATGGGTGGGAATTCTCTGATTTATGGTTGTAATGAACAAGGTATTTGTATGTAAAGTATGGTGATTAATGACTAATGCAAACCGTGTGATACGGTTAACTTCAACTTTTTCTTGTCTTATATTTTGGGGGTGGTGTTGTTGCTAATTTTACTCTACTTTTACTCAGCAGTTTATGCAGGGTTTTTGCTCTTTTCTACAGTAGTGAAGTTTTGACTGGAGTGAGGTTCAACTTCGTTAGATGTAATGGGACTAGGCATGTTATAGCTAACTTACAGCTAATTTGGTATCAAATTACATCATCTCAGATGTTTTTAATACCCAAATGTTTTGGAAAGATGCCAGAAATCTTTAGTTCTCAGATCAAAAAGATCTACTCAAATCCTTTTCTTGATGGATGGAGATAAAAATTCATATTTCTTGGTGTATCTTACTGTCTGTGCAGAACTTAAATGACCTATTAATGTTGATTTTATTTAATCACTGTTTACATAGTGGAGAGAGGGAGGAGAAGGAATAGGTATCCTTTCTAAATGTTTTTCCTAAAATGATGTTCAGTTAATGTTTTGGAATTGAAACTGACGTTATAAAGAAAATTTATAATTTGGGACTTCCAATGGAAGTGCTTAATCACTGGAATTTGTTCAGGGAGGATGCATTTTTCATTAGGGAAAAAAAAAACAAACTTTGAGATATTTTATTTTTGTCTTTTCTGTTTAGTGATGCCTTTGATGTTCAGTATGGTGTAGTCGTCATTCGCCTCAAGGAAGGCCTGGACATTTCTCACCTTCAGGGCCAAGGTATGACTTCCTTTGTTCCATGTTTTGAATTTGCTATTCTAATTACCTTCTAAAAATGCATTCTGAAAATGCTAAAGCTCAGTAAAAAAATCAACGAAACACCACAGTTGTGGTATGAAAAAAATTCCGTGAAATTAGTAGGTCTGAACTGTAAGATATTAACCCATGGTCAGCAGCAGAACTCGGGTTTTCTATGTTTCACCATTTTGTATTTGCAAATTGTATACAGCTGATTCCAGAAGATCTACTTTCCTGAAACTGTGATGCTGGCAAGTTGGCATCTAATATTTGGGGCTCAAGCCCAGAAATTGTGAAAATCACAACAAATACTACACTATGCAGAAAGCCATTGAGTTTGGTGTGAGTTGCCAACCCCTACACAGACTAGTTTAGGGACTCCTACATTGAAAACCTTTCCAAATTTGAGGCAGACTACTTGAAGACTTGGTTATACTTTCTGAGTAATGTTCTTAAGTGGAATGGTGTGACTTCAGTTAAATTCCAAGCCTGTGAGTTTTGGTGCAGCTGTCCTGATTTGATAATGTGTCATTTGTTTATGGCTTGCTCCGTAGAATGCTGCTACCATGAGGAGAAATGATACAAAGAGGGGCAACCTCCTGAAAGAGGAGGTTCCTTCATGGGAAAAGATGAATGTTCTAGTGTTTGGAGAGAGTCAGGGAGGCTGTCACCATGTGCAGGAGGGCAGTGGAGTGTGAGAAATGACAGGGAGTGAACCTGCAGTGTGGAAACAACACTGCTGAGAAAACTGGGAATGTAGCATCAAGGAGTCAGAAGGCTCTTGGGTACCCACTGAGGACTGTGGGAGTTTGCTTCAGCTCTGACAGCTGCTCCTTAGAAGCCAAACCTGGAAAACAGGCTTGGCAGTGAGACAGACACACTTGGTCTGTGCCATGCCTAAGGCTAATCTTCCTCTTGGAGTTAAAAGCAGAAACAGAAAACATTTCACCAAGTGATTTTTTTTTTTCCTCTTCTAGCTGTAGTTCCACACTGTTACCTAGCTCTGTTTTTAGATTCTGGGCATACGGTCAACAACCACAACCTGGGGAAGTAACAGAAAATGACAGCTCTGCTCAGAGGAGGAGCCTCTTTGTCCTCTGAAGAAATGCACGGAATACTTTTGTGCTCTCTTTGTGGTGGTTTAACTGTTGCAGCAGTGTGCATTTAATATTAAACTGATTCAGTATAGTCACGTTCCTGTGTTGATACTGTTTGTAACAATTCAGTGGTTTCTAATAGGTTTTTTGCTTTCACAAAGATTTGCTGTCATCCCAAGAGAAGTCTCCCTGCACCAAGGATGTCATAGTAAAAGTGGATTATAGCAAGAAGTCTGAGACAGACACTTCCATAGCTTTTGCTCCGTCATCCAGTGAAAGAACTCCCACTCCACGCAAAGGTAACTGCTAGTTGGTGATGAACCTTGAATTCTCACTCCTTGTGTCTCTCTCTCATTCCTCCTCAGTTCCTCTCTCTCTTTGCCCAGGGATTATTTAGGGGACTTTTCGTTTTGTCTGTGGAATAGAAGCGTTATGGTTTTATAAATGTTGATATCTAATCTTTTAGGTACTTGGGTTCAGATCTTACCAATATAAACCAAATATTTGTTTCTAGTCCCCTAAATAAACCAGGTGGTAGGCAATAACTTAAAATGGACTTTTTTTGTTGTTACTGAGTTTGAGAGACAGTAAAAAATGCTTGAAGGTTGTGCTCCACATCTGTGTGTTACGCGTGATCAGAAGGCTTCTAAATGTATGGAAGTTTGTTCGTCTCAGACTAGACTATTATGTGTGTATTAACAGATAGAAATCATTTGACATTACAATAAACAACTTCTGTGCTTACAAAGCAGAAAGTCTTCATAGTTAGATGGGTAGTGGAGGTGTATATATATAATTTTTTTGAAGTACAGATGAATTTTAGGATTTGGAGACTGCTTTTGTGTGCTTTTCTCTGTGCAAATAATTGCTTCATTTCACATCTTTATTTTCTATTTTTTTTAATTTCCATTTGTACTGTGTTCAGTAATATCACAAAGGAAATTAACCTTTTTATTTTGTATCTTTAAAAACCTTCCAGAAGAGGATGAGGATGGAAAGACTCCAACACAACCACTGTTGAATAAAGGCAGGCATTTTCCATCTTTTTGTGTTAAATCATTCGTTCACATTGTTCATTTCAGTTTTCCTTTTGTAATTCTTTCTACACCTAAGTACCAGAGAGGAAAATACCAACTGTGCAATGTTTATTTGTTTCTTCATATCTGCTTTAGAATGTGCTTCGTCATCCTTAGGGACTAGGCTGTGAAAAAAAACAACACTGTGGGAATTCCCAGAAGAAGTTGCTACTGAGAAAGGATTTGTATTAGTATTGGAATTAAAAAAAAAAATGTAAAAAGCTCTTCTCTTAAAGTAACATTTGAAATGTGTTCAGGACCTTTCTGCTTTCTCAATTCTGTGTCTCAGGTGTCTGTCTGGGTTCTCGTTTGGTTCAGGAAATACCATCTGATTTGGAAGTGTTCTCAGTTTATTCAGTGTATCTTCCAAAGTCATGGTTGTTCCTCTGTTATTTGGAAATAGTTCAATATTCTGCAAATTAAGGCTTAGTACAGCTACTCAGTGAGGTGAACGTGTTAAAATAACGCGAAGTAGTCCTTCAAATCAGTATTTGAGAAATTTCCTGAGCAGTTTTCACTACCTCGTTTATTTCAGACTGGTTCTGAGTTAATCAGGTATTGTCTTAACTACAATTAATCTGAGCTATTTTGACATTTTCTTTGTAATTTCAGCAGCTAGAAGCTTTTGTGTTTTAATAATGGAAAGTGAGATTGTATCTTGAAGCACAAGATGGCAGTTTGGAAGAAGTCCCATATGCAATAAAGTAGTATTTAATGTAAATCAGTCGCAGATGTGCTCTAAATTTAAAAAATTCCTAATAAAATAAGGACAGAGACGAATGTCAGACTCCTGGCTCTTGCTCAGACTGAAGTTTTAAATAAGGGAAAGAGGTTAGGGTTTTTTTCCTGCAGTTCAAAAAAAAATTATCTGTGTTAATCTTACTGAAAATGTTATTCTTGTCTTGTTCTCAGTAAATCAAGTAACTTTGTTATGCAAAACAGTACTTTTTGCAAAAGGGCCCTATATGCATAAATAGCTTTTAACTTCACCATCTGCTTAAAGAAAACTGGATTTAAGGAAAGAATTGCTTAGGACATGACATTTACTTGTAAAATCAGTTACCTGCATGTTTTTAGGGAAATTCTGTCATTTGCAAAAGGTAGAGTGCATGGCCTAAAGCTCTGGAGCAAAGTTAATTAAATTGTCCAGGCAAATGTCTGTGGTAAAGACCTCACACATCCTTTATTTCTCAGATGCCTGCTAAATGACTTTAGCTGCTGAAATTGAGTCTCTAGGCACCCAAAATACAGCCGGTTCAGTTTATATCCAGTGAATAAAAATTTGGATTTGGGTTGGGGGTCATAAAGGAAAATTTTTAATTTAAAAGTAGGTATATTACAAAATACTAAGAGTTGCATTTGATGATTTTCAGAGTGATTAAGAAAAACACTTCAAAATTTCACCATATATTTTTTCTAGATTCAAAGAGCTCATCCTCTCCTTTAAACTTGGCTGACCAAAGACTTCTTGATGCCAGTTCTCAGTTCCAGAAGAAACAAGGCAAGAGCAATATTGACGTCTGGTGGCTCTTTGATGATGGAGGTAATGTGTCTTATAATTTAAAAAGGTTTAAATGTTGGTTAAAAAAACTACTGGAGTAATTCTAGATTAGTTGTTACTGGATATCTGTCAGTCAGTTCATATAAAATCTGTACCATTTAATGAAGTGGAATTTCTTAATCTGTCTCAAATTCTGTTCAAAACACAGGTTTGACACTGTTGATTCCTTACCTTATCACAACCAAGAAGAAGTGGAAGGACTGCAAGATCAGGGTGTTCATCGGTGGAAAAATAAACAGGATTGATCATGACAGAAGAGCGTTAGTTTGCCTTAAAAATTCCATTTCAAATGCTAATGCATTATGTTACACATTGGCTTACTTTCTCTTCCTACTTACCTTATTTCAGTTGCTCTTTCCTGGAGGTGTGATCATATTCTATTGCCTTTCTCAAAAAAAAGGTTTCATTTCCCCCAGATTGTTTTTGGAAAAGTTACCTCAAACTAATTTTTCTGCAATATTACCTGGCACTATTTTTAAATATTTTCTGGTATTATCTTCAAGAGAGCTCTTCTCTTGTTTTAAAGCCATAAAACGTTTGCGATTTTTTTCCAAAGTGTGTTATTGATTTATAGTCATATACCAAATTAGTTTGATTTTTGTCCTTGTTACATTTAAAAATGCCGTTTTTTCCATTTCTTAAACCAATGTTTTTTATTACCAAACATCCGTCTGTTTAACTTGTGAAATATTTAAAACTATGTTCATGCATAAAGGCTTGTTCTTCTGCTGCAGGATGGCTACTCTGCTCAGCAAATTTCGGATAGACTTCTCAGATATTATGGTCCTTGGGGATATTAATACTAAGCCAAAGAAAGAAAAGTAAGTCTCAAAACACATCTTGTTCATTCATTGAATTTGTGATGTCTTAAATTTAGGACACTTCATTCTTTCCTATGTATATTATGGTACAGAAGTACCTGTGTTATTCAGTGTTTACAAAAATATGGGAAATTAATTAACAATAATTCCCGTGTTCAAGAATATAGAAATCTGTATTTTTTGAATCTATGGCCCTTAGATTGTGATACTAAATTTAGAAAAAAAAAGTTTAAAAAAACCCTCTGAATTGTCTGGAGCACTTTTCTTTAGGAAGAGACATGTTCACCAAAACTTAAATGATATGAATCTCATAAAGTCTTAGTTTAGTGTAACAAAGCTTGGTCTTTAAATAGCCTGATTTGGGTTTTGGGGGTTTTTTTTCCCTTCTCCTTTTTTAACTTGCTTGGGCTTTCAATGTACACAGGAATGATCATACGTACAATATTTCTTACTTTCAAGTTCAAAAAAGCATTAATCATAGATGGCTTTCAGCACAAATTTAGAACAGAATATGTATGATCTAAAAATATCCTCCTTTGTCATTATCCTCCTTTCCCTTCAGGCCTTCTTGAGTATGCTGGGGTTGCAAAAATATCTTTTATATGGGCACGAATTCATCAGAAAGTCTTGATACTCCATGGAAATTAAGAAGTGTTCTTTTAGAACTTTGCTAAATGCTGAAGTTAATATGAGTTCTTTTATATCTTTTTAGTAGTTTTTTCTTAAATGTATAGCATACATTGAGCAACTAAAACAAGGTAAACCAGAATATTTCTGGCACTCTGGTGCTCTTGGATATTCAGCTTCCGGGAGCCTGCTGCTGTCAAAGGTGTAAACTGATGGAGTAGGACCCATTTCTGCATCACGTTTGAGATCCTAGGATCACGTGGAATTATTTTTGTTTAAAAGAAGTGGTCCATGAATTATTTCTTCTGAGAGCATTTTTCTTTCTGTCTCTGTGGATACAACCCCACAATATACCCAAATTATTTCTAAATACCATTTAGGTATTAACAACAGCTGGAAACCAAGTGGAGGAAGATTTTGAACAGTTGCTGTGCTGTATAATAATATTATTATTAGATCTCCTTTTTGCTCATCTAAAGAATGGGAGATGACACTTGTTTTACTTCATTTGTTAAAGTGAAGTCATTGTACAGTGAAGATGACCAAGGGTAGATACAAAGATGTTTTGTTTGTAATGTGGATGTTTCCTGGAGGGAATGTAGGTAAAAAGTAGGGTAATGTGAATTATTCTTTCCAGCAGAAATTAATTCTTCCTTGTTCTTCAGAAGGTTTTATTATGAAGTTCTCACTCTAGTCCTGGTAAATTCAAAGTGTTCATATTCTTACAAGTGCAACAGGAGGACTAAGTTAGGTATCTGTGGTTTTTTTCATCTGAATATGGCTCCTGAACTGTACTGGAAAGAGATAAAAGAAGCACAATAAAAAGATCAAAGCCAGAATCCTAATAGCATCAGCATGAGACTTGATAGCTGGTTTTTACTGTAGCATGTAAACTCCTCTTCCTTCAAAATTAGTTCTGAAAAACCTGCTCCTAGTTATTGTCCCTTTTTTAAGGATAGTACTGTTCAGCTTTTCAAGTTAGAGGTAAATTTCGGAACTAAGTAAACCTTTTAACTTATGGGAAACTATTTGCTGAATTACAGTGTCTGTGTGTGCCAAAAGCTGATTTGATGTTCTAACTGCAACAGGCAGGGGTAAAAAACTTCAGTTCATTTTTTACGTAGCAATAAAACTTAATTTCTGATACCATGAAAATAATTCTTGAGTTGATAAAAACTCATATCTGCTCTAATATTTGTTCATTTAATCCTTCCAGTATTGCAGCTTTTGAGAAAATGATCGAGCCTTTCCGACTTCATGAGGATGATAAAGAACAAGAAGTTGCAGATAAAATGAAGGAGGATGAACCATGGAGGATAACAGATAATGAGCTTGAGCTTTACAAAACAAAGGTTCTGGTTTTTTTAGAATGTTATGTCAGTTAAAACTTCCTTTTCCTACTGCATTTGTGGTTGTGATAACAATGAGTTAATTCCTGTTATTCTCTCTTCCATAGCAGTTTTTTATGAATAGCAGATAAAAAGTAACATCTAAAACCGTTCACAAAAGCAAAAAGGTTCTGCATTTGAGTATGAGCAGGGGCCAGACTGCTTTCCTACAATATTTCAGCAGTTAGTTTAGAATCATTTAGTCTGTAGCCAGGTGTTTGTGATTTTTTTTTTTTACCAAGCTAATGTTTTTTGCTTCTTTATCTTTTGAAAAAACGCCACTAAAACCAAACAAAACTTCATACTGCAGTGGAGCAGTTAAAGTTCTGCCGTCTTTTCTGAGCTATTGTGCACCATAGAGACACAAGAGTATTTCTTCTCAGGTGTTTCTTTGCATGAGAAAATAAATGGCATCCTATAATAGGGTAGCTCTTGGCTTACTTCCACATTCTAAGCGTGCAGCTTTCTTTATTTCCTAACCTTACAAACGTAGGTTTTTTGATAACGAGAACAAGTTTCCACACTGAGGTAGAAGTACCTGCTTTTCCATTCCAGTTAGTCATACTGTTTTTCTTTTTTCAAGAATTTTTTGTCTTTTTAAAATAAAAGCTATTCCTAACAAGTTTCATTTTATTTACAGACTTACCGACAGATTAGGTTAAATGAGTTGCTGAAAGAACATTCAAGTACAGCTAACATAATTGTCATGTAAGTAAATTATTTGAATTTGTGGTGTTATCTGATTTGATATGGAGCTGTAATTCAAAATATAAATGTAAATATAGATCAGGAACAAGGCTTGCGTTGGCACTGAAGTATAGAAATATTCAAGATTTCAGTACTCGCTATATTTATTTAAGTATGGAGGCACTATTCTGCTGAAGAAAAAAATGTCCTTTTGGGTGTTATGCTTTTGATGATGCTGCCTTAGTTGATCACCTCCACATTTTTGGTGCAGCTCAGGATTCTCACATTCTTTCTGCTCCTGCATGCGGTTACTCCCCTCTTTCTCAGGTCCATCCTTTGATTTCCTTTTCTTTTGCTTGTGGGGATTGCTTTGGGTGTGAACAAGCAAGAGGCAGATTGTAGGTTTCTTACTGCTGTGTTTAAAACACTGAAGATGCGGAAAATGTCCTCAGCTGAGGAGGATTCTGCATGAAGCTGCCTGAGTATTAAATGGTGTTCAACAGCCTAAAACTGAGGGGGAAATAGATGTAAATGCCTGTGATGTTTAAGATACAAACTCTCAGCTCATGAATTCTGAGGAGGGTGGGGAATAAAATTAAAATTGAGGAAACGTGACTCAATATTTAGATCTTTCTAGAATCATCTGTCATATTTATTATGATCTGACTTGTACCTGGCCGAGTTTTTCTGCTCAGTGAAAGTTGTTTCCCTTGTGGCTTGCAGGAGCTTGCCAGTGGCACGGAAGGGGGCAGTTTCCAGTGCACTGTACATGGCCTGGCTGGAAGTTCTCTCTAAAGATCTGCCACCAATCCTCCTTGTTCGTGGGAATCATCAGAGTGTCCTCACCTTCTATTCCTAAGAGTGTTGCACATGGCACAGCTGTGATGAAATGGTACTGCAGTGCCCAGGGGAGAGTGACTGCCGTGGTCTATAGTTCATTAACATCACAAAGGCAAAAAGTGACTCTTCTTTCACTATTTCACTGACTTGAAAGCACACAAGGAAAGTCACTGTATTTCTAAAGTTGTGACATCTTCAGTTTTATTCTATATTTTCTGTAATTTAATCTTGCTTAATGGGGGAGGATTCCTTGTTAGACTGAAGAACAAGATGAGTTTTTTGTTTGCTATTTGAATAGCAGCAATAAAAAGTTGTATTTTTGATCAATGAAAGGATTATAGATTTATAAACGCCTTTTAGCCTTGAGGTGCCTTCTGAAATTAACCAAATCTCACCCATACATCCTATTTTGTAAATTTATATAGAATGTCAAAATCTGCCTTCAACTAAGAGTTTCGATCAGACTTCCTTTAGGTTTCTAGTCTATTCCATATTACAATAAAAATGAATGCTGCTTTTCAGTCTTCCATTGAGCTATTAGTTATTAGTACTGTATGTTTTTTATCATCAGACAGTTTGGTTTGGTTTGTTGTTGTTTTTGGTTTTGTTTTTTTTTTTCTATTATTACATCTGTTAGATTTAAAGGTGAGAATTGGGGCAGGTCAGTTGAACTAAAGTGAATCCCTGACATTATTGTTACTAAGTTTTGTAACAGTTATAATAAAACTAATTCTTGTAGAGAGGGTTCTTTTTCTTAAATTTGACAATGTGTACTACTTTGGCAGTAGTCTGAGACAGCTAATTTTATCTACCTTGGCAGAGGGTAGTATCCACTTAGTCTTAGCTCTGCTGTGAAATCAAGCTCAGCTTGCTGGCTTAGGCTTTTTATCTTAATACAATTTGGAAGATAATAAAAGACCTGTCCTAGTTCTTGGCCTCTTACGATTTAGTGTCACTTTCAACTTACTTTTGAAACAAAATTCGACTTAAGGCTTGAATGGGGATAATATAAGCAATGTGATGCTATCTAACAGAAAACAGTAAACACTATGTGGAATTGTGCTATCCAGTATGAAATGTAAAAACTGCAGTTCTCTTGCATTTTTCAACAAATGGTTAAACGGACCACTAAGTTCTTAGGGGAGATGTTTTTAGGTCAATTCATTCAGTTGTCAGAAAATGAATTTCGTCTTATTAAATAATACTCAGGTTTGATCATCTAGCAATTTTGATTATTCCATACATCCTACTTTATACATTTTCTATGTTCAATAAAGAAACTGCCAGTCTTGTGTGCCCTTTCGTTGTATATTTTGGAGACTTCATAATTTAGCCTACTACGAACACCTGCAAAAGATATTTGACTTGAGCCTTTCTATAAAGGTTAGTAATGTGAACTGTTTTTTAAATTCCCAATATTTTTTTGATAGAAAGGATTGCCTAAAAACATTTCACAAGCTTTTGATATTAGCATTGGACATGCTACTGGATCAGTTTACCAGTGGGTGAGTGACTTTCATTTAAGGATGCACAGAAAAGGTTAGGGTTTTTTGTTTTGTTTTTGTTTGGGTTTTTGTTTTGATTTTGTTTTGGTTTTGTTTGCTTGAGGGTTGGTGGTTTTTTGAGTTTCTTGGGGTTTTGTTTTTTTTCTAAATACAAGATGACATTGAAATGTAACTGTTCCTTTTGAAGGACAAAGTATAATCATTGTGTGGCAAGGTAGAGCTTCAACTTTTTGTGATTAAAGATAAAACTATTCTGTGCAGTGTACACTGTTTTCAAGTTCTTGGTAAACTGCGAAAAATCTTTTTTTTCTTTCTTTCTTTTTTTTTTTTTTTTTGCCGTTTCTGTCAATTGGACCTGAGACTATGGAATCATTTCACTTTTGAAAAACTTCTAAGAAAAACAAACATGCATGTCTTGCTGCTAAGTGTGACATAACTGATGCCAGCATGAACCCAGCTTGTTATGATAAAACATTGTAAGACAAGACAGACAGTGTGGGGTCAAAGCGATGTTTCCTTCCAGGCGAGGGGATGTGGATCAAACTTACCAACATAAACATCACAGATTTTATGGTGTTTTGTAGGGGATAAGATTGTCACTTGGTGCATATGGAATCATTGCCACATTTCTCCCTGTTTTGTGGGTAACATTCTTTTGAGCAGATGGACAGTACGGCATGGACTTAGTGCTGCTATCTTAAAAAAAAATACAAAAACAAAACGTGCACAGGTACACTTATTTAAAAAGGTTTATAGACCCATTCAGGAAACCATTGCTTGTGATCTGTAACACAACACAGAAACCAAATGAAGTGTGTGTATACATGCATATATGTGTATAAAATTATATAAAAATATATCTAAATATGCATAATGGGGATAGTTAAGGTCATGTCTGTGAAATACCATAGAATGCTTTTCACGTGCACTGTCAGGAGTCCACTAATACTAGGCATGAGGGCAAATTCCAAGATTTGCTCTCTTAAATTTGAGTAATTAATGGTAATTGTCTGCAGCAGATGTCTGTTAGTAGCAGTCACTCCAACTCCTGCTTTGATTTTGATGCCAAATTTACTTATGTTCCAATCATCATTAATTACATGGAAAATAAAATCACTTACACATGGCAATTCTTATAGATTAGGTTCCTTTTTATGGGTTTAGAAAGACGATAATAGCTGGTGAAAATGAATTATTTATTTGTTCACTTGTATTTAGGTTTCCTTTTACATACATCCTTTTTATATGCCTTTTTTCTGACATTACATATTTAAAAAAATAACTAAAAATAATTTAAAAGATTTGAGCGTTAGTTGGTCATGGCCCATGTGGTTTGAGGATGTAGGATTTGACACTGTACTGTAACTGTCCCACACAAATGCTTTTCTAATGTTTTAATGTAATTATTGCAGTTAATACTTTGTACCAGGGGGATGTCACTGCAATAAAAGAAGTGAACTCAATACAAATGTCTTGTCTAACAAAGCCTTTCTTTGTTGTTGTTGGGAAGGTAATAATGTTCATAATTGAAAGATTGATGGTGAATTTGGTTCCTGACAGGAATATTGTCCTAGTTCAGGGCAAATGTTGGGAGGAAACCTCTGACTGGGGTCCCTCTAGAAAGCAAATTCAAGTGGCTCCTCCCCCAGCTGGTTTGGGTAAAATTTCCATTGAGAAAAAGTGGAAAAAACTTTATTCGACAAGCAAAGTGTTCACAAGCGTAAAAAATTGAGAACATCCTTGCCATGGGTTGTAGCTCGGCTCACTCAGTCTTTTATCAGTCCCTCCTGCACTGGAAAATGCCACCCTGGGCCCTGGTGGGCCACAAGCGTGGGCTCCAGGTGTTTTCTTGGTTTTCAGTCCAAAACAGGATTAAAACAGTTCGAAGAAAAAGAAAAATAAAACCACAGTCCTGGCAACTTCCCTGCCTCAACTATCTACAAACTAACTCAAAGCACAGGGGAATCTCTGTCCTGCTGTCTGTCCGTGCTGCGGACAGCTCAGCCCAGGAGCAGAATGGGGAGGAGCGAGCGCAGTTCCTGCAAACAAACCACACACTGCTCCTTTACCCCCTCTGCTCCTGGAGACAGTCTTAAAGGTGCAGAACTTAATTATCCAGCAGGTACTAAACAGAACAGAGCTGGGGATACAAGCATCACAAAGTCACCCCAGGACAATATGCTTATTGCATCCATTGTAGTGGAATTTGTGCAGGACTAGTAGAACTTAAAGCAATTCATGTGTCTGGTATAAGACCAAAACCACGTTGGTTTTTTTGGGAGGAATGTTGGCCTGTAGTACGTCTAGAAACAGCAGTTGTTGCACAAAAAATTTACCCTGTAAAATTTGCCATGACTTGCCAGACAGCACAGACCCGTCCTCAGCCCCTGGCACATCTCAGCTGCGATGGTGGTGTCTGAAAGTCTCTTCCAATTCATTTTGCCCCTGAATATAGAGAAGGACTCTCCTAACTCCTCTTTCTCCCATTAAAATAGAAGTCCACTGGGACATGAAATGTCTTGGGAAAATAGCTTGTCAGACTGTTGCAAAGTTGCTTTGTAAGCGAGACATATTTGCCCCTAACTTCAGTACACTCCACTAAAAAGTACTGAAAATTTGAAGTTTCAAAGCATAAAGGGTGAGTTAGTTCTGTCATTAAAATCCTACAGAACACTGAAAAACTTCATAATCTCATCAGTTTTGGTATTTAGTCTCTGCTACATTTGGAGCTTTTCTGCATAGCCATTGTTAGTGTTTAAATCAAGGCCTTAGGAGTGAGGTTTGGAGGCCGCTGCGAAGAGAAAGCTTGTTAAAAATACCCTGCCAGCTGCCATGGCATTGGCTCTACCCTGGTTTATTCTGTAAAGAGGCAGAGAAGGTTTGCAGCAGCTTTTTCTAGATCCTCCTGTTTGCTTGGAGCAGTGCGAAGAACTGGATCTGAATAATGACCTTACCTTGCACTGAACTCGTACATTAGTGACCTCAAGCACGTGTTTGAAGGTAAAATACGAGGATTTGATCAAGGTCGACCCCATCACTTTACAAGAGAGTGAAAGCTCACACTGCAGAGAATGGTTGCTGTGATTTTGTTTTAAAACAGGGAAGCGGGACACCCTTCGCCTTGGTTCTTCACCAGTCTACACTTCTCACATAACCTCTGTGGGGTCCCGTAAATCCCAAAATCTGGTTTGTGTTCCGCTGGGGTGGGAGCCAGGCTTTGGTTTAGTGTGACGACACAGGCACCACGTGGTGCATCGTTAAATCCTTCCTGCTGTTCTGCCTTTGTGCGGTGCAAAAGAGGTTTCCCAGAGCGCCTTAGGTGGCAATGCAAGATGTAACCAGAAGTGTTGCCATCTGTTGAAATCAGGTGGAGCAGTGTTTGTCATCTCTTCTCCAGGGGGAATATCTTCTGTTAATGGGCCACTGAGTCTCACTGCGAGACTGATAAAATTGCATCATCCCCTTGTGAGATGTTCCACCCAGGGGAAGGAGCCAGGCATTCCTGCCTGGATATAATCTGGGATTAGGAACACCAGAGCAGCCTATTTCTACTGGATTCCCAGAGGAAGACAGGACCCATCTCACCACCACTGGAGCTTCAAGAGGAAAACTGCACCCTTCTATAGGATCATTGCTCCAACAGAACCACCTCTGTGGTTCCCCCAGTCAGGAGGACTGCAGCCACCATTTTTTGGGCTGCTGCCAACACCCTGATGAACAAAGCATCAGATTGTATTCTGACTCTCTCAGTGGCGGTTTTGGTTTTCTGTTTGTTTTTTTTTAAACTACTGCATTTTTATTTCATTTTCCTAGTAAAGAATTGTTAATCCTATTCCCGCATCTTTGCCTGAGAGCTCCTTAATTTCAAAATTATAATAATTCAGAGGGAGAGGGTTTATATTTTCCATCTCAAGGCAGGCTCGTGCTTTCCTCAGCAGACACCTACTGAGGAAACCAAGGAAGAGTTAACATTGGGTTTGGCTGGTGGAGGCCACTGCCTGTGTTTAGGACAGAGAGAGATGCAGTTGGTCTGAAGCTTTGAGTGCTAACATGGAAGGAGAAAATGGTGAAGTAGTAGCGGGCATTTTCTCCAAACAGCAGCAGGGAAGATACTTTTCTTGCAGTACATGAGGCTTCCTGTGCCCAGAGGCACGTCTGGTGCTGACAGACTGTGCTCCATCCTTTGGGCTCCTGTGGATTTGCCGACAGCTGCACGAACAGAAGTTACCAAGGCAAGCCTGCGATGACTTCTTATACCCCTGAGAGCAGCAAAAGGAACCTGAGAGCGGTTCCTTTGTCTCTCCTGTGATCTGCCTGCTATCTCTTCCAGAAAATGTTGGCTTTCCATCTCCAGGAACCCTCTTTGCATCCTGCCCTCTGCCACCTTCCTGCACCCTGCCTGCACAGGCAGCTTTAATTGCACCTCACAACAGGGAGCAGCAAAAGGGAATCCCTCAGGATTTAAACTGTCAGGCCATGTTAAAATTAAACTTTCTGACACATCTCCCTCTAAAGATCTCTCAGTAGTGTCCCAGTCTAGAGAGCAACAGTTAAAGGCCTGCAGGGAAATGTCATCTTGCTCTCTGCCTTGCTAATAGTGATGTAAAATAAAAGTGGAGCAGCCTGTCCTGTGACCCTCCCAGCCCTCGCACCGCTGTTGACAGCAATCTAATGGCAGTAGCCCCTGGCTCTGAGAGATTTGCCTCACAATCCTGCTCCCTGGGATCTGGGAAAACTGACCCTGCTGAGCTGCAGCCAAAACGAGCTCCAGTGTGAGGTTCCATGTCCAGCTACATCCCCTGGTAGCCCCTCAACTCCATCCACGGTGATAATAAGACTCCTGCTAATGGAACACCATTTTTAGTAAGGGAAATCCTATTCCTGTACAGCTTCTAGGAGTTCCAACTAAAATCATATCACCAGGTGGCACCACTGCCTTTCAGTATTTCATGTACTGCCTGAAGCTGCACTGTCAAATGCACTCTTCCTGCACTGTTCATTGGTTTCATTCATTAAACTACTTTGAATACCAGCATAATAACATTGCTTTCCGTAATGTTTTTTATAGTTTTGACTGGATTGATGAAGACTTTAAGATCCATTCTGCCAGGCCTTTTGGGAAAAAATACTGTGGTTTTGCTCCAAAGAGATGCAGAAACCACCAAGCAGAAGCTGCCTGATGATTTCAGACGGCCTTTTTACCACTGAGTAACCATTTCATAACACACCGGGAGATGCCCGCTTCTCTCAGTGGCTCTTTCCACCTGTATTAACCTTAGAGAGCAGAAGAAGAAATGTTGCAGTCAGAGAAGAGATGTTGGAACACACTGGCATGTCCCATCTAGTTTCAGAGTGATCTATGACATTCCAATAAGGCATTTTACTTCATAAGTAACAAACAAGACAACTGTCTGCCACTTCCAGCTACAAAGGTGGGAGCTGGACAAAAGAAAATGCTTTGTGTCATCCTGAAATATGCAGGCACTGGCTGCTTAAAGTAGTGAATGAAACTGAATCATGTAGCACTAGACACATTTTCAAGTTAATTTAGCTTGAAAATAACTTTATCACTCTGTTGAAGACTTTTACAGCTACTTAATCCTGGAACATCTCTGCAATTAAATCTGTCTATGCAAAGCAGATGGTGACATGGAGTCAGTCACGAGCAAAGTATTTCCACAGGCTCTGGGGCTGAAAATTTAAAAAAGCTGGGATTAGCCTTGAAATATCCTCACTCCTGGCCCTGTGAGGTTGCCCATTTTTTCAGACCAAGCTGTCTGTCTGGTTTAACCACAGCATTGCAAATTATAGGGACTCTTGAACAATTCCATTCTACTGCTGTTACCTATTACATACAACAACATTTAGAGTAGTATTATATAAAATTGCACATCAAGTAAGGGGTGGGACACCTGTGCAGAGGAATGTGCCAGATTAGCCCATGTATTTTGTAAACCTCAGGGGCAATTTAATGCAACTTCTCTCTCATGGGTAGCAGTGCTGAAGAAAAAAATGAATCAAAACTGTTTTATAAGGTGCAAAAATATCAGTGCAAAAGTCAAGCTTGTAGTTTAACCTGAAAATCATGGCAGGACAAAGCACAGTTCCTGCCAAGAGGAGCAAACAACACACTGCAGAGTCAACCAAGGACAGCTATTTGCAGAATTATCAGGTGAAATCAAGGCTAACCACGCACTAGTGTGGGTCTTTCACGTGGGATTTTGGCTAACCTCATACAGATTTCATTTTATGGAGCGTTGTTTAGAGTCTTTGTTCTCATTAAAATATTTCTGTACCCTTCAAGCAGCAATAGTATCTCAGGCATGGCAGGATTTATGAGGAAAGTTCAGCCTTTGGCAAATACATGACAAACCTTATTGAGGACTCTTTATTCATGGTATTTTTATTTTCATTGTATTGCGGGGCTTTGGGGAAGCTTTCATGTTCTTGCCATGTTTGTAAGGATCTAGAAAAATAAGTCTTGATTCTCAGCTGAGACTTGGAAGTGCAAGGTTATGATTTCCTCTCTAGCCAGAACACAATCTCACTTTTTCCATCCTGTTGGCCAACCCTCAAACCCATCAGTCCTTATAGAAAACCCATTCTGCCCTGGACACAAAATATTCCAGCATTAATTTGTGGGTTTGAGGCTGTCTTTGCAAATGTATCCATCACTCCAAACGCATCAGAGTCAGGAAATTTTTACTTTCCCAGGATTAAACCAGGTTAGTAATAAAACCCATCTTCTCCTACTGTAGCTTTGGCTATATGTAGTTAGTCTCTAAATAAAGGTCAGTAAGCTCTGAGCTGGTAGTTTTGTCCTTGTTCTGATAGTAACTAACCATATTTTATGGCAATTTTTATGCCAGGAAACAACTTACTGGTAGATTTGGAATTCAGATCTAATCCTCTTTTTTGTGTGTGTTTTGCTGTGAATAATAGTAATACTTTCTCTTCCTTTTAATGGGAAACACTTAAAACTAATTTCTTGTAATTTCTTTAAAACAACTCTTTAAAATTACCCTTTGTAACCTACTTTAAAACATTCCTGTGGGATAATTAATAGTTTTTGATAAAGAAAAATCAAATACATAAACCAGCTTGTTCCTTCAGTCCCTGATCAGAAGGGAGGGTACTCCCCAAACCTAAACAGAAGCAGGAAAAGATGTGTAGTTTCACTGGCTTCACTGCAATATATGTACAGACCTTTTAAACTGGCCTGCGGTATGTGGAGCTTGAAGGAATAACAATGTTCCTCCTAATATTTCAGATTTTCGTGGTGGTTTTAGTAAAAGTGAGGCTGGTCAGGTCACATTGTCTGACAGATTTTGGAAACTGGAGCTGTTTATCTAAGCCTAGGTGAGCCAGTTTTGAGCAGTTATTGGGGGATAGGCTGCAGTTTTCTAGAAGGTTGCTTGTTTGTTTTAAGAAACAGAAATATTTCTGTTTCTTAAGAGATGTAGGAGAAATTTGTTCACTCTCCCACCTTGTCTTCTGACCTGTGGGAGCCCGCACATTTCAAGCTGTGTTCTGAGGTACTTAAATGCTCTTGTCAGAACAGAAAGGAATAGAAGGTCACCTGCAAAAATGCTGGAGGCATCTCACATCTTGCCTTAGGAGCTGAGAGTCGTGAAAATGTATGTGTCTGCCACGAGAGTAGCTGTGAAACGATCTGGTGGAGTGGACTGGCAGAAGATGAATCCCTGTGAATGAGATCCTGTGGTTCTGGGTTCTGCTTTGGAGAGGACATCAAAAGTGTTGTAAGGAAATACACAACAGGACAAGGAGGGTGTATGAATGCCTTCTGTGCATACTAACTTTTTTTCTTTTAAACACTTTGTACTGTGGAAGGGCTTAAAGTGGTTTGCCTTTCTTTCCTCACTGTTTTTTGTCTTTTTCCTTTTTTTCAATATAAACCATTTAGTTATGGAATGCTTGATATTTAATCACTGAAAAGCCAGGGTTTTGACAGCTTGTGTGGGCCATATTCTAGATTCTTCTTCCTCTTGATTTTTAACAAATCTTGGTTTTCGTCTAGGTCACTTTAAAATGTTTGTTCTCAGTTGCCCCTTAACCAGTTCGTTTCATGCAGACTGCATTCTACACCTGCATACATAGTTCTTTTTATGCTACTACATGGCTGAAAATGAAAAAGAAGGAAAATAAGTGGGTTTTTTCTTTAATTAAGTAGCAACACAAACCAAAAGCAAATCTAAGGAGCTTTCTTAGGCAGGTGGTGGTTATTTCGCAACAGAAGTATTTATATGATACATATATACTTTTAGTATTTAGTCTGGAGATAGAGAACTTGACAATTAAGAGAGGTTTCTCATATATAGAAGAAATTTCTATTTAATTCATTTTGGAAAGTAGTGTCTGGACAATGGAGAAGGCAGATCTGGCACTGTGATTGCAACATTTTTGCATGTGTTGTGGATAAAGAGATATGACCCCATTTTCTGTCTGTGTTCATTTTGGAATTTCAGGAACATTAAAAAGCACTACTTTCCACAAAGGACAGGATTTTTGTGTTTGTTTGTTTGTTTGTTTGTTTTTATTGACCATGCCAAGTTATATCCATATTTTATGCCCCTTTCATGCTGTCTCTTGCTGGTTTTTTTTTCTCCTGTCAGCAGCAGTTTTCATGGGTGTTGAATGTAACTTTAGGTAAACAAGAGCTCTTCAAGCATTTTCTTTGCTGGTGCTCCATTCAGGGTTTGGTTGATGTGGTTTGTTTTCCTTGGGCCCTTCCTCTGGACTGTACTTTCCTTAGGAGCACACGTCCTGAGGAAGGGCAGCTCAGTTTTCCTCTCGCTGGAAGAGGCTGGGGAACACAGAGGAGCAGCCAGGACATCAAACACAAACAGAGGAGCCAGCTCAGGCCATTTAATCATGTTCTGCTCGGTGCTGCCTGACGCAAGCGTGGCTCCTTTTCATGGGAAAAGAGATTTAGTCTAACGAAGAGCTGGGCGTAGCTCTGTTCATCCAGCAGGAAAAAAGACTCGTCTGTGATTAGCTCCATATTCCACAAACTCTCGGATTTTGAAGTGTGTGTGTTTATAAAATTTACATCTGTGTTCTCTGCAGCTGAGAAGTTGCTTATAACAATAAAACTTATTTTCAAAAACTGTCATCTTCTGCTTCCATCTTGGCTTGAAACTAGGTTCCCTGACAGCTACTGTTCAGCCAAAAACCAGCTGTTTTCAGACTGGATGGATCTCATTATTCTGTGTAACCCTTAGAAATAGCATTGCCTTGCATGATGTGGTAAGAAAGAAGAGGAATTTCAATCTGTTTAATTAATGGCATGTCTGGTATACTTGGTATTTTCCATTGAGTGATATTAATAGGTGAGCTACATCAGGAGCCAATGCAGTGAATCTCAGCTCTAATTCAAGAACAGCTATTTGAGACCATCACCCTGTGCTTGGTCCGTGTAAAAATAGTGCACAGTGTAAGGATTTCACTGAGTTTTAGGCAAGCTGAAATTTAAAAAAAAAAAAAAAAAAAAGCCCAAAATGCTGTGTGTGTCCAAGGATTCAATGAATGATTCAGAAAAGGGTTTTTTTACAAAATTCAGAGGCCTGTGGAGAAACACACTACACTTTCCAAAGACATGGCTGCTGCTGACAGAACTGTCTGGTGATCAGTCTTACTGATCAAGATTGAAGGACAGAAAGCTGAGGTATCTCAGCAGGGAGTTTGGCCTTAAAAATACTGTAGTTGGGGTTTTTTTGGTTTTAATTTATCTTAAGTCTAAGCTCTGTGAGACACTTGATAGATTTAACAACAGGCATTTCAAGCTGAATCTTGATTCTTAACTGTGGGTTTTCAGTCTCCCAGCTGTGTGTTTGAAACAATGCCATGAAAAGAAGGCATCCAGCCAAACGCCAGCTGTCATTTTACAGTATATATATATGTATAAAAAGCAAAAATGTGACACAGAAATTTTTTAAGCTAGTGTTGAGATAATTTATGAGTAATTTAGATGAGGAGGAAAAGGAACTCTGTGATTATCAGATGGTGTGGGATTGCAGACTTCATTCTAGACCTGAAGATTGTGGTTATCCCTAAAACTAGGGCCTGGAAATGAGAGTAGCTTGATGTGAAGGATTCAGTAGCAGGATGCTGGGGCTGGCATTCTAATCTTAGTTTCAAGAAATTAAGCAGAGAATATGAAGGTTTTACAAGTTTAAAAGCCCATTGGAAGAGGGAGGAATTGTTGGATTTTGCCACAGTTTGTCTCAGGATTACTAGATCTGATTGCTTCTTGACATTGCTTCTCTATGGCTGTGCATATGCCAGGTAAAAATATGTGCACAAAATTATGATCTAAGTTCCCTACCCAATTATATCGCACTAGATGTGATGTATTTGTACCACACAACTTTTTCTGGTTGTTGTTAAATGTTTACATCTGATTCAGGCCATTTGTGACTGTCAAGTGTTGTGTGGGAGTAGCTCTTCTCAATGTCTACTTCCCATGCTCTAAACTGCTTTTACTTCTGATCTTTAAGAGTTCATG
>WBMY01005425.1:113127-164366 GCA_013397315.1 Donacobius atricapilla | reverse complement strand
GATTTGGGAAGAACAGGTCAATTACCTTTTAACCTTGGGGATGAATGGCTTGGCAGGGTTTTTGTTGAATTGCTAAGTTTTTAGTCAGTTCCTTTCAGCCTTCTACTGGATGGTTTTTATGGAGCAGGCAGAATAACAGTCAAAATTGTGCCTTTGGGTGTAACAGTTGCTCTGTGTGTTGACTTCCACCTTAAAGCTAATGTTTTTCAAAAGAATTCAATGTTCATCTGAATGTTATGGTCCAATGGTTATTTGATATTCTGCCTCCCCATCCTGTGTGGGGCTCTCTCCACATGAAGAACAGCAAGGCCAGGAGACATGACAATTATTTTACAGAACTCAAGAGAGGCCCTTGTATTTCCCTCACTTAGGTACATCATGAATGTTTTTTTGCTAAATAAGTAAACTGGGAGTCAGATCCTGTTTTCTTGAATGCATAGTTATTCCTGAGATTCAAAAACACAAGCCAGGCCTTAGGAACACAGCTCATTTTCAGATGAGTTTGGTGATCTGGCCTAAAATTCCAAGTATTTCCAGAAGTCAAGTGTAGTGGTGACAGTAATTCACCAGTTCTCATCATTGCAGAGAAGAGGGACTGTCTGTCTAGCCATGTGGATATTTGTGTTTTGGTTTTGAACGGAGTTTTTTTGGCACCTTCTTAGTAGTCTTGCCCGGGGGCAAGTCTTGGTGGCAACTGACAGGGGGTTTTGAGTCTGCATTGTTCAGGAAATGGTAGCGGTTGAAGCACAGAAATACTAAATATTTGTGTAAGTATATGAGCAATATAGAAATACCAGAACTGGACAAAACTGCTGAAAGGTGTTGCATATTTACTATATGTAAAAACATCTTTAGTCACAGGATTTTAAAATGTACCAAAAAAACCCCGTTTGTGTAACAAGTGCTTTTTGGGGCATCAATGGGATGGCACACCAAGGGCTGCTCCTGCTGGCATTGTGTCTGGAGGTCTGGTTTTGTCCATGACTAGAAATGGAAATGCTATCATTTTCCTAAC
Organism: Donacobius atricapilla; assembly: GCA_013397315.1. Lineage (NCBI taxonomy): Eukaryota > Metazoa > Chordata > Aves > Passeriformes > Mimidae > Donacobius > Donacobius atricapilla. The sequence goes on along the minus strand of WBMY01005425.1, from coordinate 163,351 downwards.
TAATTTTTAATTAGTTGTTTTAATTAATTTTAGGAAGAGACCACTTTTAGCTAGCACTAGTTAGGTTTCTTCACAGATTCTTAATGTTCCTTTGTTCATTAAATCACTTTAAACTAATTTTGCTAAAACTAACCCTGACAAACTTCAATAAACAAAGCCAAGGAGTTGAAGACTGAACATCTGGGATCCTAAATGCATGGCACTTCAAGGATGTTGGAGTAACCAGAAGATACAGAGGAGATGAAGGCCTAGGAAGTTGGTGACTCCCTGAGAAAAAGATGATAAAAGGATTAAAAATAAGGGCCAAATGAACATGAAGAGTGAAAAATCAATAACCAACAGAGGAAAAAGCACTAATTAATGAAGAGAATTATGTAGTTTGGAACCTACAATAATTTCACTGTTTGCAAAAAATGCATAAACAAGTGAAAAGGCTTTGCCTCTGCTTCAGTGTGGAGGCTGAAAACATGGCCACACTCACAAACCCTGGCCAAGAATAAAGCCATGCCTGACTTGCAGACACAAAAAAGACAGTGTTAGAGAGGGTCGTATTTTTCCTGACATTTTCATAGGATTTGGGTAACAACCTAATTTTGACAAGTCCAGGCAGGGAGGAGGCCTTGGGAGGTTTTAGCTGCTGCTAAAACCATGCCCAAATACACACAGTGACCACCCATGCTGACATGCGGCTGGCCTCTTGGAACGTGTGAGAAACCACCTCCTCCACCAATTCTGTAATTCTGTGGGAGCAAAGAACTTATTTCCTATCTCTGCTATAGCAATTTGGTGTCAAATATATGAACAGTCACAGTAGGGACCAAGGATTTCATCTTAGATACACATGTATTCTTCCCTCTCACATTTTCCTTCCTTCCTGATTTAAGAACTGTGAATATCCACCTCCTCAGAGAGACGTTCATAAACCCAGCCCTTTCCTTGGATTTAGGATGTGCCTTTTCTGCAGCTTCAGTTTAGTTTAGGTGTGTAAGCTTACACAGGGGAAGAATTAAGAAACACACTCAGGGCAGTGAGATTTTTGCTGTCACTTAGTTTTGCAGTGCATTGCCACTCACCAGTTCTTCTGTGGGTTTAGCACAAAGACCCTTCAGCTGTCATCTGCAGACCTTAATCCAAGGTCTGACTGTTGGTTCCAAGTCAGAACAATAAAATCCCATTAAGAATCCCACAGCCTTTTCTAGGATGCTGACTGCCTATGCCAAGCTATGCCAAAGTTTATGTAATAAAGGACTGTGTGGGCCTAGTTGGGCCTTTTATACTACTTTGTCCTGTGGGATTAAAGATGGCAAACCAGACATATTTATGCAAGTTATATATATATTTAAATTTATGATGATGATTAGACTACAAGACTTCAATCAAACCTGTGTCTGTACTACACAATATAGGCAGTTATGACTAAAGTCCCTGCTGCCTATGCCTACCTTAGGTCTTACAATTAGTCACTAAAATCTTGGTTTGAGTTGCCACGAGATACTGCAGACTCTCTTAAATAGCAATATTTTCATTTTACTTTTAGCAACAGACTTGGGGACTCTGTAGCTTCCTGGGACACCAGTCTGTCTGTGCATGTGTAGTCAGCTTTCTCATTAAAAGACTAGAACCTGTAAAAATGTAGAATTTAGAGAAATTGGTATAGAAATACATACTCTGACAGGTTGAATTGCAAAGAGGTTTTGGATTTCTCCCTTGGGATTATTTTTTTTTTTTCTTTTAATTCTAGTTATTTTTTCACCTGGATTTCAAGCTGGGAGTGAAAGCTGGGAGTGACTTCTTCCTGGGATTGTGCATAACTGTCTGGAGCAGTTTACAATGGTGGATGATAATGCTGCCTTTCTAGAAAAGAGGAAAGACTTTTGTTGTACCTTACACTTATGTGTCATTAGTTTATGCAGATGTTATCTGATGAGTTTATTTTTTTTTAATAAAAGCTACAAAGATCTAACAAGTGTGCACAGCACACATAAATAATCCCTGCCAATAAAATCCTCCAGAATCAGCAGCCTCAAGAGAAGTCATGGGTTGGTGTTGCTACTACTTTCTCTCCTGAGAGTTTGTTCATTTTGGACAAAATGCTCTGCTGTGTGCAGTCTGACAGCTTTTCTTGCAGTGTTTCCTGGGGAGCCCCCATTTCGGAGTGAGAGTAGCCTTCTGATAAACCACCTATTACAGTTAAGCTTTAAAGTCAGTGCTGCCCTGTATATATTTATCAGACCCCCAGAGATCTCTTTCTGTAGATGTCAGTCATTTTTCCAAGAACCAGCTTTGAATCCTAACGAAACTTGCCCAACCATATCTGAAAGTAATGTCAAATAAATGTGGTTCCAGACCCCACTATTGGCTATTGCTTTAAGCCAATCACCAGTTCAAATCTGAATGGAAAAAAAGGACAAAAAATAATCCAAAATAAGCTTTATTGCAAGAAAAATGTTGTCTTAGTGATACAAATGTTCAACAGAAAGCTTTTTTTCCTTAAAACATCTCTTTTCAAAATCCCCAAACTCAACAAAAGAGAAGCAAAATCACTGAGTTTAACTTGGTATAGTCTTTGGTCAGCACCTAAATGCAACTGGAACAATCCTGGATGTGCTTTGGCAATTTTCACATGTGAGATTCTGTTGCATGGCCTGTTACAGGCACCAGCTGTCACAGAAAGCACCACTGAGATATACATGTAACACAACAGTACAAGATATAAAAAGAAAAAAAAAATCACTACAGTAAACTAAAACTCAAGTCCTTGTACAATCACCTTTCTTACAGAACAAGGTATGATAAAATGAGACGTGTTTAACTAGAGCATTAATGAGATTTCTAACAAATGGAACTTCAAATACATAACGTGCCTTGCCTGTGCTGCAATAATTAAGTTTGCAGGTGGGGCAGTCCTGACACAGCACTTGGGGCTCAGGAAATGCACCCTGGTTTCGAGCCAGCACGAAACAGAGTGAAACATTCTCTTCTAACAGACGTTTCCTTCAGCTGCCTGCAGGAATTAATGCCAGTTTGTGGAGCACCGTTTCTGAGCATGAGGTGTGGTTGCCTGTGCTGGCTCATGAGGTCACTGTGGGAAGGGCAGCACAGCTCGGTTCTGCAGTTCTAAGAGGATTAAAAACAGTCCAGGTATTTTGCTACAGGGCTTGTGCCTCCTCTGTGGGTGATTCAGAACACAATCCCATTGAGCTGCTGTGAAATACGATCTCTGCAGAGACTGATACTGTGAGACTTGTCCTCTATGACTCTTTTTTTCCCCCTATTTTTCCTTCGTTCTCATTTGCAAGAGCACTTCAGAATATCCTACTATGAACAGTTTACAATATCTCACTTCAGAATATCTTACTACACTGATCCTTCAGCTCTGATATATTTTAGAATTACTTATATACTGTTTGGATGCTTGTCCAAGTAGAAAAGAAAACATCTTTCAAATCTACTTCATTTTTTCTTGATTAAGAAAGTACCTCTAAAGTGTTATAGCTCAAATTTATAAAACTAAAGAAAAACAAGCAAGTTTCCCTTTTTGTTCACATAATTTGTTATTTTCTCCATATATTACTGCATTAAAAATAAATAAACTTCTGTAATTTTTTCATTAGGAACTATAGCAAAATACCCAAAGTGTTACAGACCGCCACACAAGAAAAAGAATAGCTCACATTTTTGTGCCATTTAGTGCCATACAATGACTTCTTGAACTTTAGCTTTTTTAATATACTTTAAATCGAGGTTATATAAAAGGATACAGTAACCATGATTTGCCCTTATAATAGAAGTTTCGGCAGTGGCAGAGTTTTAAGTCACCCTCCTGAAAGGGCAGTTCTGCAGTCTTGGCAGGATGGGAAGGAAGGGCTCTCCCCCTCTGCCCTCCACACCCAAAATACACTTTTCCAACGCAGATTAGCTTTGAAAAGCAGATGTTCCCGGGGGCGTAGACAGAGCAGAAGTGGCTGAAGGGCAGGGTGACGGCTAATAGAGGTGCACCCAGAGCCTCACTCTGAGGGCCTCCCCCAGCTCCCCACGGAGGTAGCTGTGCTCTGCGCTGCTGTCCAGCTGCTCCATCCCCTTCTCCTCGTTCAGGGGCCTGCTGGCGATCTCCAGGGCGTGCAGGCCGGGCGCTGCCCGGCCCCTCACGGCGTGCAGGTAGCTGGTGCCGTCCCTCAGGCGCATCTGGAAGGCCCCGCGCTGGTTGCCCCGGGAGATGACATAGCGCACAGGGCGCCGGAGGGCCGGCAGCAGCCCCAGGATGTGCTCCCGGCTGCCCAGCCTGGACATGGCCACTCGCACCTGCAGGGGACTCTCTGTGTCCAGGCTTCCCCAGCTCATCTGCTCCAGCTGCAGGAGGAAAGAGTGTTTAGAGCGGGAGAGAGGAATAGTCAGGATAATTAACAGCTTCTGCCTCGATTCCATACAGCACACCCTGTGTATCCTAAAGGCATCAAACAAGCTTTACAAGGACAATAAAGAGGAGGCTCTGACTTCAGATTATTTTGAGAACCTGTTTAACTTCATGCTTGCAAAGACGCCATGTAGGGGAGTGTTCCGAACGAATGTTTGACATCACTTAAAAATCATCAGGGTACCAGCAAACACCAGATTTAATTTTCAAGGCCAAGTCCTAACAAGGATTTCTCAGATTGCACTCCTAGAAAGGAGGAGGGGGGAATGCACCAACACAAGGAGATATGTGTGTTTACTGTGTTTACACACAAGACCCACAGTTTGTATGTTCTTATGACCAACAGAAACATTATAGGAATGCATTTGACAACACTGCATAGAAATTCCCTGGAACCTTCTCTGAAAATTCCACACTGTACTGGCATGTAATGCAACTAATCAAGCACAGTGAAAATTTTTGGACAGGTGTAAGTAATGCAGTAAATACTTGAACCCCATAGATGATGACAGTTATTTAAAAGTGTTTCTTTTTTTCACATAGTTTATAGATGTCACTGTTACTGGCTAGAAAAGTCTAGAAACTGAGAGGGTTAATGGTATTTTAAAACTGTAATAACAAGATGTAACAATTACAAACTAGATAGGAGTTCCTGTAACTTACCCTTACAAGCCCACAAAATGCAACAAGAAAGAAATTAAATCTGAAGTGTAATTCTCTAAAAATTTCATCAATCCTATAAATATAGGACCTCCATCAGCCAGGTATAATCCCCCACCTCTACGAGCAACTATGGAACAGGCACCAAGACTAAAATGATTTACTGCAAGGAGATCTGTTTAGCTGTCCCAGACCATAAATGCTGTCCAACCTCCTCCTGGCAGCAGAACATGCTGAAGACATGTCCAGTTTCCAAGGTCTCTGTAATTAAAGGAGAATTATTCCCCTGAATATACTCTGAGGACCTAGACCACATCTCACACTACAAATGAATCTTTTCAAGCTTTAAAAGCTTCATCCTTTCACAGCTGTTGATGTGTTTCTTACAATCAAATTATTACTGCCAGCAGGACCTAGGTGAGGCAGGAGGAGAAAAGAGAGTCTCATCACTGAATGTGGCCCATTTAAAAATTTTCTCCATTTACTACTGGCGTCATATCTCTGAAAATACCTTGAAAAAGATTACAGTGCTTTTTTTATCCTGGTACGTACAGTGTTAGCACTTCTCTTCTTCCTGCTTTCCTTTTTGGAGTAGCCATTGATTTTGCACTCGTAACACACTTCAGGAGACAAAGCATTCTCTTTATCAGCATCTCCATGCAGCGGCAGGTACTGGCCTTTGTTAAATCCCATCCCTGAGACACAGTGTCTGTGGAATGAAAACATGTGTTTTAGTTACTTCTTGCAGTTTTATGAACTTCCCCCTGTAAATGGAGTGTGTTTAATCTGTGCCACAGTGTCTATATGCCCTTCCTTGTCCTTTCCTCAGCAGGAGGGCTGTGCATTAATTTCCTTCACACAAGAACAGCTTACTGAGGGAAATGCAAACGCTGGCTTGAAGGCTTTTAGCCTGATCTAATTTTCATTTACAACTTCTACAGAGAGATTGAACAAAGCCAACAGGCCCTGAAGTTTGGGGACCATAGAATTTACCCATTGTTCTGTACCAGAACAATGTTAATTTGTGTTTAATGTTCTGGATTGATCAGTGATACTTAAACCCCTTAATTATCTCAGCACACATGGTACCGATCCTTACGCATTATCAAGACCCACTGAGCAGGTCTGTGAAGGAATTAATGTACTGATACTGGGGGAGAAAGCAGAACTCGTTGACTAATATTACTTATATGCTATATTTAAAGTTAATGTCATGTTGCATGTACGGACATTTTACATTTTTTCAAGTTTCTGGGTATGTTGCACAAAACTAGAAAGGACTTAGCAACTTGTCCTTCATTTGCACCTCTGCACCTTCTGAATGTATCTTTGGTAAATGGCTGCATGCAGAAACTTACCCATGTCCAACTCTGTAATAGCCAGGTGGGCAGCCACAGAGATAACCACCCTCAGTGTTGGAGCAACCATAATTGCAGGGATTCTTGGCAGAAGAGCACTCATTCACATCGTGGCAGGCATGGGAGAACTGGTCATAGGAGAATCCAGATGGGCAGACACACCTGTAACTTCCCAGGGTGTTGTAGCAAGAAGCAGAGCCACAGGTGTCAGGATTGGAGCATTCATTTTCATCTGGTAAGCAAACACAAAAATATTGGTGCTTTCTAGTCTGAGACAACAGGTCTCATTTATTAGCATGACACAGCTAATAAATCAGAACAATTGAAAGTCCCAGGGCTCTGCTACATCCTTGACCTCATCATACAATAAAGACTTGATTTCTGAAAGAGAAAAGGAGTATCATCTTCACTTGTGGGTGTTAAGATATAGAGAAGACGACACCTGCAGTCAATGTGACTTGATTTGGTTTCAGGAAAAAAAAAAAAGGGTACGGTATGGAAAGTCATGTTTTGGCACCCGGTATCATGGTTATTTTATTTCTCTAACCAAGGTATTTCTCTAAGACCTGTAGGTTTTCCTCACCTCAGTTTTCCTCACCAAGACCACTAATGAATGCTTTGCCATTCCTGCCTGCAGTCACTTGGAGAGAGATTCTTTTGAGGACTACAATTTACAGAAGCTTAAGCTGGTTTGGAGTTTTGTGGGAGCTATTCATTGTGCGTTCTGTCACTCTTACCCCAGTCCTTCACTTTCTTTGCTGAAGAGCAGTATTAAGTTAGGAGTGATCACTGGTGATTGGGACATCAGAAAAACTGGCTGGTGTGCTACTTAATGTTAAAATGGGCAGAATAAACTAGTTTTTATGTACAGAATCAGGACAGTAAAACCAGCCTAAAAGAAATGTATGGCAGTGCTCACAGTCATGCTCTGGTTATGATACCACTGACAGAAAACCATGAAAGCAAAAAGCAGACCTGAAAAGGTAAATATTTTGTACTGGACTTTGTGAGCAGCACTGGATGACATTGTTTCTGTGTGTATTGGTTTTTATTTAAAAAGAAAATTCCGTATTTTGTTTTGTATATGATATAGCTTAGTTAATGAATCACAGAATATAAGTGATGGATTGGATTGAATGAGCTAGACCTCAACAGAACTCCTGAGCTTCCTAATTTGTCCCATTCCCTGCACAAAGAACTCATGCTGGCCTTAAGATTGTATTTTTGAAGTAGGAAACCCTTAATGGCTTTGTTGATTTTCTTTCTCACCATTTGCTTTAGGTGTTACTCTGTAGAATTCTTAAATTGCTAATAATTTTTTATGCTTTTTGTTTGTCTTTTATGACAGGTATGGTTTTTTAATGCTTTTTTTTCCTCAGCAGGGGTTTTTACACTGATACTATCAGGAATTCAATGAACATTCAATGATGGGGATTTTTCACAGAAGAAACAGGTCAGAATCTAGACCCTTCTAAGAAAACCAACTGTCACAGTGAGTTTCAAAAGGCTGAGCAAGTTTTCTTGCTGCATCCTGTCATTGATTTACCATGGGAGCAGTAAAAGTATGGAAGGAGTAGAAGACAGATAAAAATGATTTTTGTTTGCACACCCTCTGTTCTGCTCATTCTTACCCTTGCCTGGTATTGTTCCTATAAACACTCCGATACTTTTGCTGTTTCTGTGCTGTTTGTTTCCTTACCAACACACTGATTCCACTGGTAGTGCTGGATAAATCCTTCTGGGCACCCACATCTGTATCCACCCAGGATGTTCTGACAGCCATGCTGGCACCTATGGTTTCCATCACATTCATCCACATCTGTGCATTCAGGAGGGAAGCAGAGCGTGACATAGGATTACACTCACTGCCAGACACTGGTGGACCAGAAGTTTGTTATGACCCAGCCATGTGCTCTGGCAGCCCAAGAAGCCAAATCTGTGCTGGGCTGAGCCCCTGTGGGCAGCAGGGGAGGGGGATTCTGCCCCTCTGCCCCCTCAGCTGAGACCCCACCTGCAGAGTTGCCCCAGCCCTGGGGCCCAGCACAGGAAGGACCCGGAGCTGCTGCAGCCAGGCCAGAGGAGGCTCCAGGATGAGCAGAGGGATATGGAGCAGCTCTCCTACAAAGACAGATCAGGGAAGCTGGGGTTCAGTCTGGAGAAAGGAAGGTTTCAAGGAGACCTTAGGGGCCCTGCCAGGGCCAAAAGGGGCTACAGGAGAGCTGGAAAGGGCGTGTAGTGATGGGACAAGGAAGAATGGTTTTAAGCTGAAGAAAGGTAAATTTAACCTGGATATATGAAGGAAATGTTCCCTGGGAGGGTGGGCAGGCCCTGGCACAGGGTGCCCAGAGCAGCTGTGGCTGCCCTGGGTCCCTGGCAGTGCCCAAGGCCAGGCTGGACACTGGGGCTTGAAGCAGCCTGGGACAATGAAAGGGGTCCCTGCCCATGGCAAGGGATAGAATGAGTTGGACTTCAAGATCCTTTTCAATTCGTTTTGTTGTTCTATGACTTTTGACAGAGGACCACAGTTAGCAGGACCATGCAGGTTGTTCTTCTGGAAAGCCTGCAAGTCAAATAATGTTCAGTGCCTTCTGCCAGTAACCTGATTTGAGCTCTTGAGACTTTTCGGTACTCAAATCTGGAGAATAAACACTATTCCTGGTAATCCCACACATTGTTGCTTTAGTGTAATGCTTAGAATTTGAGGGGTTTTGCAATTTCAGTTTTAAACCAACCACTTAGGAATAAGATTTCAGTTTCGTGAAACATATTGTAGTGTTTGAATGTCAAATTTGGATGTCTTTGCAATTGAAAATAAAAAGCCTCTGAGACAAGTGTTAGTAAAGGGAGACAGCCACAACCATCCCACCATCCAGATTCTAAAAACTCAGACATCTTAAATTGTATCTGCTATAGGAAGTGAGTAGATTGTAAGCAACCTAATTTTTAACTTACAGTACGGAAGTCTAGCAGAAAATAAAAAAAAAAAATTCTTTATTTTATAGGCACACCAGGACATATGCACTTCATGAGAATGAAGTAAACTGATGGGAGATAGATCTTAGTAAAACTTCTAGCTGCATATATTCTGAACTACTGTTCTAGAAATAGCCTCTAAATATCAATTCCTGTTTTAAATACTCTATCAGAGGTGTTGGTATTTTGAAAGTCATAAATTTCCTCATGTATGCTCCAGCATTTTTATTTCTCAGCAGCCAGGTGGCCTTGTACTGCCTTTTATTTCCTTCTTTGAGGCCCACTGAGAAGTCTGGAGTTCTCAAATAGAGATTTCCTGACTGAGGCTTCCCCTTGGGCCAATAGAGAGAGATAAAGCTCTTCAATATAACCTGCATTTTAACTGTAATTAACTTTCTGAATGCAGTGAATTGACCTTCTCAATGTGTAACTCTGTGATAGGAGAATTAAATAGAGAATTTAGAATCTAATCTTAGTCCACCCTCAGGTGGACAATTAAAATCAGCCCAAATGAAAATTGTATAGAGATTCTGTTTAGGCATATGAAGACATAAATGTAAAAAAGCCCCATAACTACTAGACTTTTAGATGCATAAACCCATGTGAGGTTGAAATGGCAGCCTGAAAACTACTGTTGAAGAGTTCAACTAGACAGTCACCTTGTTATCCTAATTTCTGTAAAAATTCCTTGAGACAGTATGTTCTTGCATATGCTTTTGCTATACTTACAATTAGTCTGATGCTTTCCAATTTCTTTTTGTAATTACTTTTACTGTGGCTGGTGCTCAGTTTTCTCTGTCTTTAACATCAAAAGGTTCAATAGAAACTGAAGTGAGGATTCGCACCATAAAAAATCTTACTGTTCCTAGTTACCTTCACAGTTTAATCCAGTAGAATCCAGAGAAAATCCCCTTTGACATTCACAGGTAAAACTTCCAGGAGTGTTTTGGCAAACTCCTTTTGATCCACATAGTGATGGATGAGAACCACATTCATTGTTATCTTCAAAATACAGAGGAGAGAGAAGGTTGGTTTTCATTGTGGCATGATGTTAGACATGGTCATATAACACAAATAAAATCCACTGAGGTGCAGTATTTTATTTTGTAGCTTTTCATTTTTAAATGCCAGATGAACTAGAGACTCATGCAGAGCTATGAATAATTAACAAATTGGAAGTGTCAGTGTTAGTTCAGTTGTGATATGAGTGTGGAAGAGCAGGCATGTAACTGCTGATATTGAAAAAATGCTGCCCTTTTGTATTAGCTGAACTAAACCAGTTTCAGTTGGCAAGATTTATACATGCACTTAACATCTAAAGGCATCTACTGAAAAAAGAAAATGCTGTCTGGTTTTGGTTAACTACATTTTAAATGAGATTTTAATAATTCACCTTTTTGTCTCCATGTGGTCATACTTAGAACATAATAGCATGTATTAAATATATATAACTCTTTACTAACCAAGAAAATAGAAACACTGGACAGACTGAATAGACTTATTTTTCTTTAGCTGTAATTACTGCTTTTCAAAATCTGTTTTCTGCCCTCTTGACACTATTGCTCTGCATAAATAGCACAAGAGATAGATGAGAATGTTGTTCTTACAGAAAAGCTTATGAAGGAAAACCAGTGTTTTTCTTACCAATACAAGCTGTGTGATGTTGTGTAAAACCAGGTGGACATTTGCATGTGAAGCCGCCAAGGGTGTTGACACAGAGAAACTGACAATTGTGTTGTTTGGTTTGACATTCATCAAGATCTGCAAGTAAGAGATGTTGTTGTCTTTAAAAAGTTAACAAAGAGACACATTCAATCGAATTTGTAAAAATATCCTGCTTCCAAACCAATTCCTTTTAAGTTAAGTTGTAACCAAATTAAAAGTCAGTGTATATAACCTTCTTACCTTTACATATCTTTCCATCTTCCTGAAGCACATAGCCCCGGGGACATGAGCACTGATAGCTCCCGTCTGAGTTCTTGCAGATAAAATTGCATGGCCTAGGAGACTGAGAGCACTCATCAAGATCTAAAGCGAGGAAAATATTAAGTTATCTTTTGTTCTCATCTCTCTGATAGAAAGATGTTTGCTACACAGAACAACATTTTAGAGAAAAATGCTCATAGAAGAAAGCCCCCCCATTCACATTTGTTCTGGGTTCCTATTCCTCTCTCTATGAATGTGTTGCTGTGGCGTATGGGGTTGCCACTACCATGACAAACTGTCTTAAAGGAGAAATATACTAGAGTGACAGTGGCAGTGGTATTTTCATCTAAGCAAACAATATTTACTTTTTGGTATACTATGATATACTTGGACCTGCAAATCAACAAAAAAAGTAGGAAAAATGTAGACCGTGAAATAATGTGTTGCTTTGTCACTTAAAGTAGTTACACAGCTTTAGCCAATTTCAGTCATCATTCCACTGCAGGAATACTGCCAGCAGAGCTTGTTCTTCAATTTCCCCAAATGAAATACAAAACCAGAAATGCATATCAGCAAAAGAAACAAAGGACATGAGATAAAAGAGACAAAAAGAATGGTTTGCTACAGGGATTTACAAAAGTTGGTACATCACTGCGTAACAACTGAAAAAATAAATTACAGTTACTTCAAGTGATGAATAATTAATGAATCTTACCATTACAAGATGTGCCAGTTATGTCAGTGGTATAGCCAGCTCTGCAAAAGCACCGGAAAGAGCCCATGGTGTTAATGCACTGCCCATTCTTGCACAGGTTTGGCAGGACCTTACATTCATCAATATCTGTATAGAAATTATTATGTATAAGTCATGTCTCAGTTTTAAATTCAATTTTTTTCTTCTCTTCCATTTTTGCAGAGTCTGTCATCATCATGCTTCTGACAGGAACTCTCTCTCTTCTCCCTCTTTGAAAATGGTTCTGAATGCAAAGCCAAACTTCTTTCAAATTTCATTATGGCTCTTCTCACCAACACATTCCTGCTGTTTCACTGGGTAGTCAGGATCCAGTTTTATTAACTCAAAATACAAACCCCATAAAAGACCATTTTCTTGCAACTACTTCCATGTCAAAAATTATCGCCAGCATTAAACAATACACATTAGCTTCTGCTTCCTGTGTGGAAACAGTACCTGCAAAGCATAGTGAGATTGCTCTTTAATGAGATGGTGTGTCCAACTCTTCAGCAATACAAAAACTGTGGGATAATTTCTAGCTTTTATTTACTGGTTGGTACTTCCAACCAGATCCTAATCCTGAAAATTTCGGACAGTTGATCCATCTGCAGCTACTGTCAAATGTGTTTTTAATTTCTGGTCTCTCGGCACTATTTGAAAAATCAAACTCTGTTGTTTAACAGGAAATTCTCCAAAGGAACTTCAAAGGGAATTCTGCATTTTCCCAAGCATGCAAGCATATTCTTGTCCCCTTTTCTGCCTCTTCCCATCTCTGCAAATACCTCTTCCATCTGTGGTGTAGCCTGATCCATATGGACAGAGTTTCCTGTAGGGGGTGGTTCCGGGGAGGGGGCAGAGCCTGCACTGGTTCCCCCAGCCCCGGCCCCCGTCACAGCAGCACTCGGATCTGGTGACAAGGTTCTGGCTGCTGGAAGCCATGTGGCACATGGTCTGCAGAACTTCAGCAAAGCAAAACCCCTGGCGATTGTCTGCAAGGAAGAAGGAGAGAGGCTGGAATAGAGAAGGAGATAAAGATCTGCTCCATTAAGCGCCTGGTGTATTACTCTGGCTCTCTGTCAATATATGGAAGCAGCAGAAGATTATTAGCTACCATGAAATCCATCTTGGTTTAGCCTTTCAGAACTGCCGTGTGTTCTGGTGATATGCTGCCATTCCAAATATATCCAAGACATCCCTAATGTTCAGTATCTGCATGAGCTGGGTAAGAGTTTTGCTTGTAGGAAAGTTTTGCCCTTGGTAGTAAAAGAGGTTTTGGGCAAAACTAAGCTTCCATTTCAGCTGCCTATGCTGTCTTGGCATTTGAATGATTTTTTTGGAGTGGGGTTAGAAGTCTGTTTTGTTTGTTTGTTTCACTGGCCAAAATAACACATTTGATCATCAGTACTTATCCTGCTGTAGTTTAAATTAAAAATCCTTACAACTTGAACGTGTATGTGCAACTCAGTACTTTTCCAGTGGTGCTCCTAGATTTTGTTGGGAAAAAAATAGAATTGTATGGTCTTATTGTTAGTGTGCCCCTCTCTAATTCTCTTTTAATTTTCAAACTTTTTGGTTAGCACCTGTCAAAAATGAAAGGGGAGCTCCTAGGGGTTTCGTTCAAACAGCTGAGGAGAAAAGAAAAACCAGTTTCCAGTGCTAATAGAAACTCCAAATCTTGTCTTCTACATAGGCTATGTCACCTGTCTTATTTCTTGATTAAAATAGAGACATTGTCAATTACTGATCTGAGAAGTTTATGTTTTTAAATGAAAGCTTTTTTTTTCTCTCAAAGCTAGTAGTGATCCCTCAGAATGTATTAATGTTTCAATACCTAGCTGACCTTCTCTTTTACAAATTAGAAGAATCCTTACCTTTCTTACAAGAATTAGCCAAAGGCAAACTTTGGCTTTAGGAAAGACTTTGTTCAGTAACTTAACTGTTTACATCAAATAAAGCTATCCTCACTGAAAGTGTCAGTTCTGTGAAACAGAATATTTTCTGTAGAAATTTGCAACACTGCAGATTTCTGTTCTCCCAGATAGGGATATTGTGCAGGTCTTTAGGGACATTATGACCTGAAGAATACCTAAAGGCTTTGTCCCCCGTTTGAGATGTAGAATGAATTTTAATGTGAGCAGAATATAAAGGTTTGCACAATGTATTCAAAACAATGTTATCTGTGACTTAATGTTTATGCTATAATTCAGAAGAAATTCTGTGTTTTTGCCAGATCCATTTTTCACTGTGATTTCTAACCCAGGAAACCCGAAAGGAAAAGCAGCAAAAAGCAAACCTTCCCTAGGCAGAAAATAATAAGAAAATTACATATTAAATATAGGAAAGCAATAATGACCTCCAAACAGGGTATTTCCTTGGCATTAATGATTGGCCTGGGTTAACAGACTGCAGTTTTCTCTTCCCATCTGGTTCTAATCCTTAGGAAATACTCTGCACTTCAGTGTTACTGCTTAGCCACGAAGTCAGAATGCTCCTCATGACAATTTAGAATGTGCTCATTTTATAGTATTGGCATAAGATAATTATGCTTTTTTCGCGCAAGAATAAATACACTCTTTCAGTACTGTATGTACACTTGAACACTGGTCATGAAAATGTAAATTTTTGCAGTTCCGTTGGACTCCAAAAATGGGAATTATGAATTTTGTAGTGCAAACGACAAATATGAATGTATTAAAAAGAAAATACAGGTTGATGAACGAAAACCCTCCATCAGCATTTTACTTGGAAGGCCTGCCTCAAAAAAAAAAAAATCTTACAGTTTTCTGGTAAAATCACAGTATTTTATGTCTGAATTAAATTAATTGAGACACCTAGTTGCCATATAGTACTTAAGATCATGTTCTGAAAAAGCAAACACTCAATTTTACTCTGCAGCCATTTTCGAATTATCTCAGGGCAACTAAATTCACCTTCTTTAAAAAACCTGTATTTTGTCTACATTTATGTCTTATGAAATTAAGATGCCTCTATGAAGCCTGATTGCTACAAGCTGTTCATTCCTATCATTAATTAATAGCATTTAATAATATTTAATATAGTATCATTATTTAATTAAGATGTGTTAATTATTGAATTTCTGTAGATATGGCAGCTGTTAGGTATTCAGAAGCCTAATTTTCTCTCTGTATTTACATTCTAATGTGAGATGAAGTGTGTACAAAAGAGGCATTTACCGAGACACTCAATGCCTGATGGACTTGACAGGAATCCTTCGTTACATTCACATCTGTAGCTCCCAACAACATTCACACAACGACCATTTTCACAAACCCCTGGCTTGGAGCGGCACTCGTTTTCATCTTTACAAAAAATATAAAAACGTTATAATAAAATTAATAACAGTAACAGTAACAATAAGAACAAAAATAAAACATAATACAACAATTCATTACAAGAAAATATATCAGACTCACTAGGATACATCAAATATTCCATCTAGTATTTGAAAAGTATTTTCAAGATGTGGAAAAATCAACTGATTAAGCCTGGAAAAGGCTTTCCAAGGAATGCTATCCTATTCCATTCCTTCTGTACTTTATCCCAGAACAAAAGATTTAATGCTTCACAGCTTATAACAAGAGGCAGAAAACATAGCAGAGCAAGTTCCAGTCACAACATTCACCTGCTAAGTAATATTTAAATAAAATTGGAATACGTGCGTGATTTAAGTGGCAAATCTTCAATCTGTAATCATCAAGAGTCTCTCAATACATTTGATCTCTCCTGCAATAAGTCATATTTCAGTCCACACATTATTTTCCTGAAAGTTTACAGTCTTCATGTATTTTCTTCCATAGCTAATGGCAGACATATTGTAAGCAATTACATAAATTTTTTTAGATGTTTAAAATAAACCTCAGAAAAAACACAGGTTCTTTAAAGGTCGAATTACATGTCAAAAAAGGGACAAAATTCTTGTTAATACAGATTATTTTCCCTAAAAATAAAAAAAAAAAAATAAAAAAAAAGATTTCTAAGGGAGAGTAGTCATACTGTTCTTGAAGGAACATTTCTATAAAATACTTCCATTTAAAACATTCGCTAAAATGGGTGTTTATTTTTTCCCTCCCAAAGAATTTTGGAATGGTCCAGGATTTTCTTCTATATACCAGAAGAAAGTACATTTTGCTAAAATATAGCTATTGTCTTCCCCTCAACTAATTGAGTAAATGATGGAAGAAAGGTGCCTGTTTACTTTCAGCATGGGGAATTGTTTTGAACTATAGCAGTTTCCATATCTTTTGTTCTTTATGTCATTTATAGGTAGCTTCAGNTATATTTCGTATTTGAACTTCCTTCCAGTAGCTTCAGTTCCTGAATACAACTTCAAGAGAAAGGACATACAGGCTTTCCTAAGTAAAAGCAGTGAAGGAAAAGTCCAAAATCTATGATTTTTCGCAGTTATCTAGATCTTTGTGAGCTGTATCATCCTGTTATGTTAAAGACGAATTTCACCACTGTGACACTCTTGGCTTTGCAGTCCCCCTCAAGGGGGGATGACAAAATGACAAAAACACTGAATATTGCTTTTTTGTGAGTTCGCAAAGACCAAATCATCACCTGCTGGGCTGTTTGTTACATTCCACTGAGAGGATGAATGCAAGATGCATAGAAATATTTAGGTTATTGTGTTGGTGATGGAAGGTGGGGAGAAGTTTACACAACAGTCATTACCTTTGCACATCTTTTGGTCTTCCCTTAGTTCATATCCCACTGGGCAGGTGCACTCATAGAAACCGTGTGTGTTTATACAACGAAAAGCACACAGCAAGGGGTTCTGAGCACACTCATTGATATCTGAACAGAGGGAAACAAAACAGTCATTCTCTACTAAATTTCAAAACAATCACCAAGAAGGTTTCATTACATGTATGCTTCTCTTTTCAGCTAAAATTATCAGAAAGGTGGTAATTCAAAGCATTAACTTTTGAATAACTAGAGAAAATTGAACAATGCTCTGCTTAAGAATAATGGCATAGTGTATAATATATATGTACTTAAGGTATATATACATTTATATATGCATACATACTTATGGTGTACATATATATATACACTGGAGCTTGGTATGGCAAGTTAGGCCAGGCCTATTTCAGATTTTTATTATATGCTCATATTTAACGTATTTTTGTGTGATGAGAAATGTCAGCTTCAGANACTATAGCAGTTTCCATATCTTTTGTTCTTTATGTCATTTATAGGTAGCTTCAGAATCTTAAGAGTCATAATTCTTTAAAGAAGTGACACATTATTTATACTAATGCTAAAGGAAATGTAAATTTTATTTATGAAAATCTTGCTTGCTACCCATAAATTGAGTTCTCACTTGTTTGGCAAATTCATTTTTTAGATGTAACAACTGTCTGAAAAACTTTTGGATTTAGCTGTAGAGCAATGGACTTTTTATTCTGAAATCCTTATTAGAACTCACACTGAAANTGCAAGATGCATAGAAATATTTAGGTTATTGTGTTGGTGATGGAAGGTGGGGAGAAGTTTACACAACAGTCATTACCTTTGCACATCTTTTGGTCTTCCCTTAGTTCATATCCCACTGGGCAGGGGCACTCATAGAAACCGTGTGTGTTTATACAACGAAAAGCACACAGCAAGGGGTTCTGAGCACACTCATTGATATCTGAACAGAGGGAAACAAAACAGTCATTCTCTACTAAATTTCAAAACAATCACCAAGAAGGTTTCATTACATGTATGCTTCTCTTTTCAGCTAAAATTATCAGAAAGGTGGTAATTCAAAGCATTAACTTTTGAATAACTAGAGAAAATTGAACAATGCTCTGCTTAAGAATAATGGCATAGTGTATAATATATATGTACTTAAGGTATATATACATTTATATATGCATACATACTTATGGTGTACATATATATATACACTGGAGCTTGGTATGGCAAGTTAGGCCAGGCCTATTTCAGATTTTTATTATATGCTCATATTTAACGTATTTTTGTGTGATGAGAAATGTCAGCTTCAGAAAGGAAACCTATTATGATTCATAAAATACGACATTTGGAGGAGAATGCCCCACATGGGGCATTCCCATTGAGTGAAAAGTCCTGTGATAAACTAGATGTCCTGCTTAAATTAATTCAGATTTCTTTTCCAATTGGATATTTCAGAGCACATAAACTTTCTTTTCCTCTGACTTTTTACAGCATGAAACACCTGGCTAATAGAGTAATTTGAACGCTGAGGACTGGACAAAAGCCAAAGGAAAAAAAATAATAAAGAGGACAGGTTACCTTCACAATTCATCATTGGGCCTGGCTCAAATCCTTCGTGACAGCTGCACTCAAAGCTGCCAACCACATTAGAGCACGTTCCATTTCCACAGGGGTTGCCAATAGAACATTCATCTGTATCTGTACATAGTGAATAAATGCAGAGTGAAGAGAACTGGGACAAGTTGTGTTTTAAATTCAAGGGTTCCATTTCCTGTAACTGCACACACCTATGCAATGCACTCCTGTGAAATCCAAGTTGTACCCCATGGGGCACTCGCAGCGGAACGAACCATCAGTGTTGATGCAGTGACCATTGGAGCAAATTCCTGGGCTTTCAAGGCATTCATTGACATCTAAAAAGCAGGAAGATATTAACAGCCACTCAGCTTATGCATTTCAAGTCTTAAAAAAAAGATTAAAAAACCCCTTAAGCACCCTATTATGTTTTTCTTGAGCCATGCACTTCAAGAAGTGTTTTTTAAACACATTTTACAGATCCGCCTCTTGTCACCAGCAGCTGTGAGGAGTAAGCTGTCACATGCTATAATATCCAAGTATAGTTTTAAGTATTAATACTTACTTCAGAAGAATACCTACCTTCACGTGTATCATCAATTCCAGGAATAGTTCCATGACCATAGGGGCACAGGTCCTGAAAAGCAACTGTAGAGATACATTTTCTTTAAAATAGAGCAAGTGGGAGACAGAATCATGGCAGATGGTTAAAATCATCCAAAAAGGATACTAGTTCATGTCTTTACAGAGCAGAACCAAGAAATTACTATTTCTCTTTGTCTGTGGTTTCTTCCATTTAAATTTTTTCCTTTTGCTGACTTGAAAAATCATTCTAGAAGAAGACACGGAGAGCGAATGCCGGAAACATCTCTCTTTCCAATGATCAAAAAGTACAACACCAGTGTGCTCCTCCTTTTCCCCCAGCAACTATTCTTAAATTTTAAATATGTACCCTCTTCTTCCTTTGGACAGAGCTCACAAGGATCACCCCATCCTTCTCCTGGCATTTTGCTGCAGCAACACTTGGCCTTTGAGGTGTTGAAAGCCTTTGGCACTGAGCATTTCCCATTCTCAAAGTTGGTGAAACAGAAGCTCTGACGAGTATCTAGGAGAAGAAAATACAGTTATGCAGAGCTAGAATCTTCTCCCAAGTTAGATGAAGACTGTCTGCCCTGAGAGAAATAATGTAAGACTTCTATTTTTCATACTTTCTTAAAAGCACTTAGCAGTCCTTGTGAAGATAGACATTGGAAGGGGTTTCTACAGATTATCTGTTATCTTTTAGACTGAGTTATTACATTCCTGATCTATGAACTTACCAAAGCACCTTCGCCCATTATCAGACAGCACAAAACCTGTGGGACAGATGCACTGGAAAGCTCCTGGGCTGTTCGTACAAGACCCAAAGAGGCAGATGTTGGGATCCTCATTACACTCGTTAATATCTGTAAAGCAATGGAGAAACTTTCACTATAACCTCACTTGCTGTGAACTCCTTGGTTCAGGCAGACTATTTATTTACTGATTGATTTAACTGAAGCCATTTCCAATAAAGTGCCCAAGAGGTAAAGCAGCCCATAGGTTTTACTAACTCCTTCAAATTAAGAGTTTCTCACTGGCATGCACCTTCTTTCCTAAATACCATTCTGTGTTCTTCATCATACTCAAAATATAAACATTAAATAAATGCTTTTGGAATATATTTCCCATAGGAACAAAACTTTTCTTTAAGCATAAAATATACAAAGATT
The DNA here is from genome assembly GCA_013397315.1 of Donacobius atricapilla. Lineage (NCBI taxonomy): Eukaryota > Metazoa > Chordata > Aves > Passeriformes > Mimidae > Donacobius > Donacobius atricapilla. Next base: position 143,254 of record WBMY01005425.1, on the reverse strand, counting down.
ATTTTTTAAAATCTATATGTTATGGCATCTTTTTAATTAAAGGTGTACTTTTTTCTTCCTGTCAGATTCTGGGACTGAAACTATAGTTAGATATTAGTAGAGTGACATCTTTAATTGTATTTACATGCCCAGATTTATACTTAGCAGTCTTTTACTGCCATTTTCATTGTGTTATTTAAAAAGTATTCCTATTCTATTGAATAATTCTATAATATATTACTATTAGAAAACAGTTAGGATTTATTTTTTAATAGCAGTATATCATTAAATAATTATCAAAAGCATAAGCCAAAGTATTAGTATTTAGTGTAAATATCAAGTGTCTGTAAAGTTGTGCAGCTCAAACAGAATCAGGTGTACATCCCCCATCTATATTGACAACAGACAAAGCAAGAAAATAATATATTGAGACCCTTAATTTTTTATATCTATTATTCAAAACTATATTTTCAGTTATCCTACCCTGCAAATACTAAAAGATTATATAGGCCACCTTGCCAAGGTAATTTTTAAAGCTAATTATAATCTGATGAATTTTGGGATGTATTTTAATAATCTTTAAAATACAACCTTTTTTGAGTCTTTCCGTAAGGAATATTGAAAGAACCATCACAGATGCCTGTGGCTATATAAACCTTCTACAATAAAAGACACACTGAGTTTAACCAAAGCTTAACCAAAGTTATAGGCAGGAACAAGGCTCTTTCCATGTAAATTAGTTTCATGGATGTTGAACACTCAAATTTGTCATGCCATTTTTGCCCTTATTTGTTGAATTCTCTGCCGTACTAAGTTTAGAAAACCACCCTGTTTTCAGCAGGTAAGAAAACAATGGAAATACCATCTTTATTATTTGGAAAATGTAAGTGGAACAACTGAAGAAATCAGGTGGGAGTAGATTCTGTGATGTAAGTTCTGAAAAATACTACCTTGAGTCCCCTTTTCAGAAATTGCTATTAGGTAGCAGTACATGGACAAACCACTGCCGCACAATCTGGCATCTGACTGAACTCAGTAGTAGCTTCCCACAGAAAGGCTCTTTCTGTGTGAAGCATTCTAAGTGATTATTTCAGAGAAAATGGTAGATAATTTCCAGGGGCTGTGATAGCTGTTAATATACAAAGCTCAGCAATTCAGCTGCACAGGACAGGAAAATTGCTCTTTCGAAGTGCTCATTATTACTGCAATGAATGGTTTGGTGCTAAGACTCTTTCTGTGGCCATGATAGAGAGGTGACTAGCCAGCCCGTGGAAGTAAACAAGTCCTTTCCTCTTTATTCCTATAAAATGGAAGGGAATATATCACACGGGTATATGAAAGCTAAGAATTTTTCTTTGGCCCCAGTTGTTCTGGTTTTTCCTGCATATATACTCACCCTGAGCTCACAAGGCAATCAGCCACTGCCAGCCTTTACATCACAGACACAAGCAATGGATTCTCAAGCTGTTTGTACACACCATCAACAGAGAGTAATGGGGAACATCTGCTATAAGGGCTGTCAAAATATTAATCTAAGCTTTAGTGCAATCACTTGTGATAATCTACTGGGCATTTCCTAGGACCTCTTGGCTTCAGCTTTCTGGACACATGGCAGAATGACAAAAGAATTCAAGCAAGCCTCTTTCTTTCAGTTTGGGCAAAAATCTGTCTGGCAGTCACTGATGCTCTCAAAAACACAGATTCTGAGAAGGTACTAAAGTGCCCATAAACAGTAACGTTCCTTGAAATCCAAAAGCTTTCATTATTTTATATTCATGACTTTAGAACTGTAGGTGATTTGAATTCACCTCAAACATAACTGCTAATGTGCATTCAGCAGATGCCAAAAGAAATCATGAAGTTAGCAGGCAAATTGAGTATTGGTGGCATGGTAAGAGTGGCTGAGAGAACTCCGGGGTTTAGAAAAATAAATCCTGTTGTTCAAGACAAAAAGTTCAAAATGGTTTCTTTTCTGGCAGCCACACAGATTAGGTGGCAGTAAGTCAAATCTTAAATGCCCAGTAAATTCACAGCATCCTATGCTTTGCTCTGTTGCAAAAGGGAGTTGTAAGTTGGATTTATTTCTTGTTCTCTGCCACAGCAAATCTGAGTTCAGTGTGTGACATTCAGCTCCTGAATGGCATTCAAGCCTTTAAGTGAAAACTCTATGAATGAACTAGAACATGAAAATTGATGACAGATCTGCTGTATCTCCCTTTTCCTCCTGTGAATCTCAGCATTTGAGAGGCATTATACAAAAGGCAAAATCAGAAAATGGCTGTTAGAAGAAACTGATTTAACTGATTGTTCCTATAAGCACCATAATTTTATCACGATTTTTAAACTTCACTTCCCTCTGAAACCAAATGCTTAATTCATGCACTGATTGCCAATAATTACCTTCTGTAAAAAATACATAAATACAGTGAGCACATCTGTTTTATGACTTTTTTTTTGAAAAGTGACTGAAAGATAAAATACTTCATTTTTAAAAGTATTTTTGTTTGTATTAATGAAGAAATCAATGTTCAAAATAGAGTGTAATACAGTACAAAATACTCCTCTGCCTTCCTTTTTAAAACCTCTTCCTGAAGACTTTTCATACCTATTGCCTGTCACTTTGATTTTAAGCCAAGAAAAATTCACAACCATTAGGGTATACAGCTGCTTTCCACCCAAACAGAATTACATACAAATTCTTAAATTGTTCAGGAACAAAAGTTACAACTTGCCTTACCAATACAACTTTCACTTTTTACTTCGTATCCTGGTGGACAGATGCACCTGAACGATCCTTCCAAGTTTTGGCAGGTACCAGGAGAGCATGAGTCAGGCAGTGCCACACACTCATTGGTATCTTTGGGGAATGGAGGAAATCAAGAAAGGTTTAGAATCCTGTAATTCTTCTGGTAACAAAAGATGAAAAAGACTGAAGGCGTCTGTATTAGTTTTCTTTTTCTAAGGCAATTGATGGCTTGAAGACCAAACAACTATTCCAAAAAAAGCCTGTTACTTCTACTGTGTTTTCATTTAAGTCACTATCATTCTCTTCTGATATTTAGATACTTAGACTGTGTTGCTTCCCTTTACATGGGAGCTATTAGTTTATTTCATCTCATCAGTACTAGAACATCATACATACATACATACCAACACAATTCTTGCCATCCAGAGCAAGCTCATATCCTTCATTACACAAACATTTGAAAGAACCAATTTCATTGAAACACTGTCCATTTCGGCACACCTGACCAAAGAAGGAACTGCACTCATCAATATCTGATTAAAAAAAAAAATTAAAATATCAGAATTGAACTTAAGAAGTGAGAATTGAGTCCCAACATATTACATACAGTATATTATAACAACACTCAAGTTTCAAGACTTAGTATTTCTGTGGAAAAGGTATACCTTGTAGCAAAAAGAAAGCAGCTGACAGCTGATGGAAAGTAACTCTCACTGGAGAAATAACTATTTCCAGGTTTATATCATTAACTCAGTTACTGCATCTGGAGATATTCAATTACTACTAAGGGACTGCATGACACCAAGTCTAACAACAGAGGAGAAAATGTAACATGGGGTGTTCTGGATTTTATCTGGATCCATATGTACTTGAGTTTTCTCCTAAAAACCTGTCCCTGCCAATCTCAAGTTTTGGACTATGTCATTTGCTTTCCACAGGATGATTTTCTCCTTCATAACAGTTCTGAAAATGATGTTTTAAAATGCTTGTTATTTTGTAGGGTTACTTCAGTTATGCAGACTTAAAGGAGCACTGCATAAGGAAAAATATGGATGAGGAAGAATAAATGAAAAGGATATTAGATATGCATCATGCTGTAAGAAAACCTTGTACTTTGCAGCACATCCTTGTTACTTTAATTTTCCCTTTCCTGGACAAGAAGAGGATTTTAAATGCTTTTTTAAAAGATACATTAGCTCTCTCCTGGAGCTGAAGAACAGTTAGACTTTGTTTTGTCTTCCTTCTGTAGCAGGAAGGAGTGTAAAGCTTTCTTCTTTTCTTTGCTTATGTTCTGCAAAAGGGAGAAGATCTCAAGGTTTATGAGCCTGTTTCTCAGTCCAGGAAGGTGCTGGTTACTTTATCACAGGAACCCAGGAATCAAAGTACTCCAAACTCATCAGATATTCTGGTGCCCTATGCTTTAGGGAATATGAAATAGCAATGCCTGTGTCAGCTCTGCATAACTTTGCTCATTTTAGGAGAGCCAATCTGACAGGAATGCTTCCCTAAAATGAGCAAAGTTATGCAGATCAGCTGTCCTGGCTTTCTTATTGCTGGCCTGCTTCTTCCTTCTCATCCTGTGCAAGAGTCAAACAAAACCATGAAATCAAGGAATTATTTTAAATTCATGAGGCAATGCTGGTGGGATAGAACAAGTGGTGCCTGTGGACTGTGCCTGTAGCCAAAGATGTGCTGTAAATACCAAGGAGCTGAGAGATGTATTAAAACATCAGTGAACTGAAAGTTACCCCAGTAGCCCAGATATTTAGGATAATATTATATTACCTCAATTGGCTGTAATTAAAAATCACTTTTATATTAGTTTAAAACATGACAGTAAGGATTAACATCTAGGGGTGGTAACAGCAGAAGGTACTGCACTCAATTAACTTTCTTCACACCCTGACATCTCTTCTAAACACAGTGTGTTTAACTACACACTGTCCTCCTTGGCATGCCAAGCCAGCAGCAGTGAAAATAAAAGCTTGGTTTAGGTCTCTTACCCACACAATCATTATTACGAGTTAATTCAAATCCTGGATAACACAGGCAGTTGTATGATCCAACTATGTTCTTGCAGGTTCCATTTCCACATGGATACTGTTCACATTCATCAACATCTGCAAGGAGAGACACACTGCATGTGGGAACTGGTTTTCCCAGGTATGGGTTAATGAGTTGTCTGCACACAATTGCAATATCCTAACTTTGGTCCCTCGTTTCATCTGTCACATTATGTTTTTATGCTACAGATTTTTACAGCTTCTCAGTAGAGAGAAAAATACTACAGTGCAATTTTGTGTGTATGTTAAAAGGCACTGTTACATGTAAAAATAAATCTGTATGTACAGTTATCTGAAGACATTCTGTCTTTTTGTTTCCCATGCTTCCCATACTTAATTTCTGTAACATACACAAGTGATCAGGACTGAGTACAAAGGATTTAACATCACAGCCCTGAAAGGATCAATTGCTATGTATGTATTTTACCTCAGAGCCCATGAAAAGCTGCTGAAAATGCAATTCAATTTATAAAAGAAAATGGATAATGTCAGTATCACATCCAGAATTACAAAGACTGCTTACAAACTTTTGCAAACATCCATTTTTAAAAGGCACTAAAGTTTAATGTCTCCTGCCACGTTTTACAGTAATTTCTGGAGTTTCATGGGGATCTGGAAGCTATTGAGATTTTGTCCTGCTAGTTCTTCAAAATTTTGCTTTGTCAAAACAGGTCACTTTCCCAAATATCCTCCTCAGATAGTCTGACTAATGTTGTTTAGTTTAAATACAAGCAGACTAGGCATATATCAATATGTACTACAATATGAATACATTTTAAATATCTATTTAAAATTGAAATGCATCACCTTTTCATTTTAAAACCCTGTAGAACTGATTATGAACTAAAAGAACAAGTTAAACATTCTTACTGTTCAATCTTATTTCTTTTATAATCTCTATCATGCCATCATTTTCACATGAAATTAGTAGTTACTTTAAAAGGGGGATTCTGTTTATTAAATGACACATGAACTCAACAGATTTAAGTAACTGAAAAATGTATGTTTTTAGCTCCAAGCTCTATCACTCTCTGATATGCCCTTTAAAACTTTCTGTCAAATAAGCCACTGTGATGTATTTCTGTGGAAACGTTTCTTCAGTAACATGGAGCTATCTTGGAACTGCTGAGTTTTTTTCTCAAACTAATTTATCCCCTCCAAGGACAACTTCACACACTTTATTCCCCAAAAAAAACTCTAGAAATGCATGAATCAGTTTTATAATATCAGTAAATCCTATTGAAAAAATTAGATTCATCCTCTCCCCCTGCAAAGAGCTCACAGCTGAACAAACCACACACAGAAAAGTATTTTCTCTCCATACCCATGCACATAGTCTGATCTTGGGATGCCTTGAAGCCATTGTGACATACACACTGGTAGCTTCCCTGCATGTCCACACACAAACCATGACTGCAAATGTTAGGAATTTCCAGACATTCATTGCGATCTATAACAAAAACATAAAACAGATGGTGCGCGTTACTGACCTCCATTATATCTACATTTTACACAATAATGTTTTTACAATATGTTGTTATGATTAAAACCAGGTTCAAAATTATCTTTAAGTAAATCTGATTCAGAAGAGACCTTCATTTTACAGGAAGTGCTTGCCTGCACATCTTGAGGATAAAACTACTGTCAGGATGTGGCTGATACCTGGATAATGTCCTTTAAGAATGTCATCCTGTCTTTTCTTTCCTTTTACTGAGAAATGTGACCATAAAGCAAATCAGCAGAATGCACAAGCTAACAGAAAATAAAGGATGTTGAGAGAAACAGACACATACCATCGGTGAGGTAAAGGCAGGAGAGAAAAGTCATCTGATTTCTTACCAATGCAGGCACCATTGGGTGACAATTTAAAGCCAGCAGCACATTCACAGCGGTAGCTCCCAGGGCTGTTGATACAGTCAGCATTTCTCTGGCAGAGGTTGTCCCCATTGCTGCACTCATCAATATCTGAAACATCAAGAGTTCAGACATCAGAAACCAGTCCTGCCTCAGATTAACATTGTACTGTCTGTCTGTGCAAGAGGAGGCTTCAGTCCTCCACAAAGCTCGAGTAGCCTGACCTCCAGATCTGTGTGCTGGGAATGCACAAAAAAGCAAAATCAACACCATTTCACCCATGTCACCTTTTGGATGAAAGAGGATGTCACAAAACCAACTTACTATGCATCAAAATCACTTTGCAAATTTGCAGCATCTGCCTGAGGAAACTTTTGTATTAAAATAAACTTCCTGTTTGCCTTTAAACTGAAAAAATAAGTGGCACAGTTTGCAACTTTTTAGGTTGCACATTAGCACAAAATCCTCAAACAAATGACAAAACTCCTACTGACTTTACAACACACAAAACTTTATTAGCTTGTGTAAGTATCTCTCCCTCTAAAACTGCAGAAGAGAGTTAAGTTGGAAAAAAAAATTCAAGATATTTTTCTTTGTGACGTTCTAAGAACAAGAACTAGATTTTCTCTCTAAAAAAACCAAAAGCATTGACTATCTATTTAGGAGCTTGACAGAAAACAATTACAAATTTTATTAAGTGCATGTGCATCCGTATTAAAGACAAGCACTTAAACAGATTTTAACCTCTAGCCCTATGAAAGCTCACAGTCTGTCTCTTAGATTTTGAAAACGACATGAATTAAATGTTCCCCCTCCCTTTAGGATAATCTTGAGGGGCTAAGCAGAAAATAACCAAATTCAAATCACCTTCACAGACCAGGAGCACGTCAATGTAGCTGAATCCAGTGGGGCACTCACAGCGGAAGCTGCCAATCTGATTGATGCAAACTCCATTGGCACAGATTCCTGGGATTTCCTTACATTCATCAATGTCTGAAAGGCAGAGGAGCTACTTTAAGTATAGTTCATCATGTCTTTACACACCACAAGGATTCTCATTTTCTTTGTGTTTAAAACTGAGTTGAGATGCTCCTTTTAATGTACAGAAATTACACACAGGTTATAAAATCACACATATGCCCATTATGACAGAAAACGGCATATGAAGTTTAGGAAGAGATCGAAACAGAGCTACACTAAGTATTGGTCCAGATGAAAAACTTACAAATATGCAGAGAAGTCCCACAGTATTTTTGAAGGAAAAACTTTTTATTTTGCCAATTAAAACTCAAAATCATGAACTTAGATGATGGCAAGTGAGCAAAATACCACAACAAAATGTAGAAACTAAAAAAACCCTGGAAATATTTTATGTAAAAACTGGTCTCAATTTGTGTCACCACTGTAACTCCAAAATGAAATTTAACAACTCTAGTATATGAAATGTTTATTTTGGTTAATGTTATGCAGGCACAAAAACATTATGCAAAACAATTTTTGGTTAAAATAAGACCGGTGAAACTTACCAACAGCTTTTCCAGTATGGATGTCAAAAGTAAAGCCAGGAATATTTCCACACAGGCTCTTGAATTCAACTAGAGCAAAACAAAGAACAATGAATTTTCAGGGAATGCATAAATCTCCCAAGAGTTACCTGCAGTTTTCATAAGAGTTGCTTTAAGCCAAATGTATTCAGGAGAGCAATTGCCTCTTTTATAGCTTGTATTGAAAATTCAGACTGTCAACAAATTAATGAAAATTGAAACAGTAATTAATCATTTCCTCAAATCTTTGCAGACTTTGGCACATGAGTAAATGTCTGATTTGAGAATGCAGCCATTCAATTAGGTTTTGGGTTGGTTGTGTTGCTGGTTTTTTTTTTTAATAGAACTCCTTAAGGTTTATTCCTGTTTTCTAAGCATCTGTAGTGAGAGTCTACAGCAGCCCCTTCAAATATGAGAAATGAATATTATTTACCTAAGTAAATTATTTACCAGTACCTAAGCTTCTTCCACAATACTATCTATTTTATTTTCTGTGGAATTACTGCAGATTAGTTCCACTAAACTGTTGACCAGAATGGTGCTTTAAAAAGAGATGCTCCAAAAACCCCACATTTTTTAATGTCCTCTTTTTGCACTTGGAGAATGGGAAATGCTTGGTATGAAGTGCAAAATAAATTAACAAACAGTTTTATAGGAAGTTGTTTGAATTTGAGTAGGTTTGGAACATATAAAGAAAAATTTCTAGCATGGATTGTATTAATTATTGCTGATGAGGTTTTAGTGGCAGAACAGTGCTCTCCAGATAGAAAGCTATTACACATTTACAGTACTAATTTTTATCTAGGTAGAAATATAAAAAATGACAGGTCTACAACTATAAGCCTGTCAAACTTATACAATACTACCAGAGGAATTTGTACCTTTTTGAGGGAAATGAAATAATTCCAGTGTGAAGACACAATCAGTTTGAATGAACAGTCTGCAAACAGTAACCATGCAGCCAGTATGGTTTTGCAGCTTTTCAGATCATATCAGCATTCAAATTATCCAAAAAAAGCACGTTTCAAAATTCAGTTTCCAAACTACTGCCAAGGAAGTATTTCAAGGTGTGGGGCAGGTTATTTGTACATTCAGGGCATTTAGGTTAAAGTGAAATATTCTTCCAAAAAGTGAGTAAAACTTATGAAAAATTCAAAGGGTTTCTGGAAACTTAATATCTGGAGACTTTCATGACTGCTTGGCCCACTGTTGGTGCTGCTGAGGACCTACAGGAAACCTCTTTACCCCAAAGAAGGAAGAGTATGGAGCCTGCCTTTGATGTGTCTCTAAACCAAATGCTGACAAATTATTCCAGCACCTAAAACTTAAAAACAAAGAGCTCCTTCTGTATTGCTGCAATTAATGCTCTTTCATCTGCAGCAATTGTAGTCTTTACTTGCTGTAGCTTGAGTTTCTTCTCATCTACATTTTAATGGCAGCTCCTCAGCAGCTCATGATTCTGAAAAGTTTAACTACAATTAAAAATTAGTAATTCTTGCTTCCTTTACACCAAACATCCCCATTTTTAGCAAATTTAGTTAATCATTGCTCAGAATGGTATTTGGCAAAATCCTTCTTGCATGTTCAGGCATACTCAGTCATCTCTCTAAGCCAAGCAAGAGGCAGTATAGCTGAACATCAGCATTTTCTCCCTTCTTCTGTCCTGTTGTTTAATGGCCACCTAATGCTCACCCAGTTTACTGCTGCAGTACAGGGTACAAGGCTACAGAGCTGTCTACCACAGTGCTTTAGCACCCAGCAATTTACTGCTCTTTCATAGATATATCTTTAATACGTGTAACTATAAAAACTTAATACATGAATATATTTTACATGTTACTAATGTGTAAGATTTGAGGCTTAGCAACTTAGGTTTTTTCTGCAAGGAGATTTATGCCATTTACTGCTGTCAGTAATCCTGTCAGTAAATATATCAGACAAAAACAGAGCCCTGTGCTCACTACCCTGTCCTAGTGGGCAGTGATCTTCTATTCCCATGATAAAACACATTACATCTGGCAGAATGAGGAAGATGCTCAAAGGATTGCAGGACCTCTTTTGTTCTATTATTCTACCTCCATGGTTCATGAATTTCACTGGATTCATCTTTTCACACTTTTTTTCCCCCCAGCTTTTACTGTGTAGAGAAAGAGTATATAATTAGGTAAGGATAGTATGAAAATGTCTTTATGTGAAGTGCCAAAATAGCCACACAAAAACATGCCAGAGATTTACCTTCTGGAATCTTGGCTTTGCATCAGTGACTTTAAAAATATTTCAAAACCCCTTATACTTATATACTTATAACTACAGTATTTTTTAGGACAAAAAGATCTGTCACATAACAGGAAAAACACTAAGATCAGGCACTCTTGAAATTACCAAACCGTGAAAGAGTTCTGTACATTCTTCATTACCTCTTAACAGTGAAGCAGCTTTCTACACTTCTTTGGGTAAAAAAAACAACAACAAAAAAGGCCTACTATGTCTGATTGAAGTCTGTATGCTAGTAGTTATAATCTGCATAATGTGTAAAACCAAATAAAACAGTCTTTACTACTTAAAGTCATCAAACAGAGACTGCTAAGCAAACAGAAAAAAGGAAGAAAGCTCTGCTCACCAAGGAAAAAAAAAAGAGTGAATGCATGAGCATGTGAAGTTCACTTACAATCCTCATCAGGGCAGAATAATTCTCTTAATGAGCCACTGGGCTCAGTCTGATGACATGGTTAAGGTCAGTGTACCCCAATCCCTGTCTCTGATGTGCAGCCCCTACCCAGATTGCAAACCAACTGATTACAGAATATAAGTGCAGCTATTCAACCATTTCCACTTGGAATTTGTATTTGATCCCTCACACAATCCCTTTTCATGGTGAAAAAGGTTCAAGCATGCCTGCAAAAACAGTAAAGTCATTCAGAAAAGCTAACGAGGCAATACTGAAATATTTCAGGAAGTATTTAAATCCCATAACTGCTTGCACAATACCGAGCAATTTTGGTTTTAACAAATCGTTAAAAACTACTGAATGTAGCGGTGTGTTTTATAATCTGTGTGGTATGTTAATTTACGGTTCAGTCCATGTACCCCCACTGTTCTATATTTTCAGTTGTACCCCTTTATGCCCTCCCCACAGCCCTGTATCCGTTCCCTACTCCCCTCCTCTAGGGACATGTCCCTGCTGCTGGAAAGCCCCTGAAGGGCCTCGAGTGACAGGCTGTAGCCAGAGGGAGCCCCCTCCCTTTTAGGGAGATTGGCCCCCCAAGGTGTCCCTCACCCCTCGGGCTACTCCCTGCTTTACCCTGCTTGGTAAATCCCTTATCTCCTTCCCTTCCCCCACCGGAGCATAAAGTATCTGTTCATCCTTTGTTCTTGCCTCTGCCAAGGAAAGACCTTGAGGTGAGGAGGTCCTGTCAGGGGCCCCAATAAACTCCTGTGCCAACCCCTCTGCAGAGAATTCCTTTTCCTCTTGTCCTTGTCGCCTCAGCCCTCGGGCCAGTGCCGTCAGTTGGGTGCGCTGAGCAACCCCCAGGATCAGCCCGGTCTGCGTGGCAGAGGGAGCCGTACCTGGGGCTGCCTGGTGCCCGGGTTCGCCCGCGCTGGCACGGTGGGCACTCTGACAGGCACAGCCGCAGCAGAAGTTTTTGAGAATTTGAGTGTCACCAATCTAAAAGGAGAATTCTTTCTTCTATCCAAGAACATTAATTGCAGCTGTTTGCTGTACTTTTTCATGTTGTCACCATGATGACAATTTTATGACTTCTAGATGAATGACTATGGGAAAGAATTTCATAAGCTCTCTGTACTAGCAAACATGTATTTCCTCTCACAAGCTAATTTCCATTTCCCAATCCTGACTGCTAGGAGCATTCCTTCATTCTCCCTCCTCCTATTTAAGAAGGAAAAGAAAAAAGCTGTTTTCTCTAATTTTCCATCCTATTCCCCTCATCTTTACTGTGAGGGAAAAAATACTTCTTAAATTATCTGTTGTTTACCTCATGTCACCAGGATAAACCACTTGGAATGGAAGTGATACTTCTTAATATAATATAATAATTCTTAATACTAAAATCACAAATTATTTTAAAATCACAGCACGAGAGGCATAGATTTAGTGATACTACACCAGTGAATTGGGGAAAGTAAATTAAACAAAAAACTGTGTTTGTACAAAACAGGCACATGAGTTTTTTAGTTTTATCTAAGTATCATTGCTCTTTTTTTCAAATATAAACAATCTTTGAACAAATGCCAGGTTTCCTGCCAAGTTGGTGATTTTCCCACCAATGACTTTTCTGAGTTGAGCTTTCAGGGGTGTTTTATTCCAGGAAATCAATTCCATAAACACTCATTGAAAATTAACTGTCCTTAATTATTTTCACCTCCATTTACAGAGGTGGATTTTTTACTTCTCATTGCAATGCCCTACCTACTGGGCAACTTTAACACGTTCAGTCACCTTCAGTAGAGGAAATGTAAAAGCAACCAAGCAGATCATGGATCAAATGTGAGACACAGCTGAAAATCTAGAAAGGCTTCCTACACTCAGTATGAAACCCATCTTGATGTTCTGACAGACTAGGACTCTAGGACTACCAGGATAAAAGTTTCTCCAACTGTTTAGTAACTAAATTAAACTCTCCTAAATAAATTATCCTGGAAGACAGACTAGACAGGAGGTATCTCTGATCAGCTAGCAACTTCAACACCAGTATTAGTGCTCAGTAAAAGTTTTTTTGGGATGAAATGTGGACTTTAGTTAACAGGTCAAAGTAGCAGATAAGCAAAGAAAATAACAAAATGAGGTGACCACAGAAGACTTTACCTGTTCCTGGAGTTGGACATGGCTCACAAGGTTTGTTCCAGGCCTTCCCAATATTATATGTGCAGCAGCACATCCTTTTGGTCACATTGAAGGGAAGTTCATTCTCACATGAGGTTCCATTATAATTTCTGTAGCAAAAGCTTTTCCTCATGTCTGGATGTGAGAAAAGAAGCACTTATGAAGTAACCAGCATTATGATAATTTTGGTATTATGTAAATATAAATCCCCTACCAAACCAGACAGTGATTCATTCACTCTGTTTTCTGAATGCAACATAAACATAGGCATTTAAAAATAATTTAAGGACTGATGTATTACAGCCCTTGTTTTTACACTTATGTGACATATTTTCTGTTCTCATTTAAAGACTCAAGGGGGGAAAAGGCAAACTCCTAAGAAATCATAAACACAGTGTAGATACTCATGAGATCCATTTGTGTGGTAACCCCCACCATTTGGAAATGATCAGCTAAAATAAACTAGTGAACAGTGAGCCCTGTCAGGGGGTTAAGAGTCCTTGAATGCTGCATGCCAATTACAGGGATGTTTTTCCTGACAACATGACAACAATGGGGGGCTAAAACCAGTCAAAATAAATACAAAGCACAGGGTCTGGCCCTCAAAGAGTCATATTCTTGCAGTTCTAGTAAAGATGACATTTTGCATACCCATGCAGTTGTGTCCTCCATTCACCTGCATGTATTCAGGCGGGCAAATGCAGGTGTAGTTCCCCAAGGTGTTGTAGCAGGTGCCAGGACCACAGACTCCAGGGTGTGCAACACACTCATCAATATCTAGAGACCATGAAGAAAACATTGCTGCTAATGAGGGAGAAGAGGTCCAAGCAAATGTTTCTGAGAAACACAACCATAATAAACAATGCTAAGGTAACAAAAATGCTTCATTTAAAGCATAGCTTGGAAAATACAGCTCTGATTTTAACCTCTTAAGTTTAGCCTTAGCTCTCCTAAGTGCAAGACAACACACTAAATAAACTAAAAATTCTTGAAGTTGCCACTGACATAGGGTAACAAATCACAACAATTTTGTTTTGTCTACACAAAAGACATTCCCACCTTCTCATAGCAGAGTCGGTCAATTTTTAGTTTCTGGGTCAATTTACAATTTTCGTTGTAACAGTTATGAAAAATCTCAAACACAGAATGAAAACCAGTATGAACTTCACTTCATATTGAGTGAATTAAGCTGCTACTCTCACACCCAAAATGCAGGGACCATCATAACACTTGCCAGGGATACAAGGTGTTGAAGTGAGAAGCCAAGAAACCATTAATAACCCCTTAGTTTACTGAATACACGTGGCTGAGGTCTAGCATCTAAAATGAACATTAATATATCCAAGTGTTCCACTTCAAGCTTTGTGCTAATTGTATCACTGGTGCCAAAGGGGAAGACTCTAGGTGGTGAGGGGGGCATGTACAATGCTCACTTATGGATTTAAGGCTAAAAATCAGTGGTTTTTGTAATAATTGCACTGTGACAGAGGAAGAGGCTTCAAGGAATTCAACCTTCACAGATTCTTGTCTCTTCACTGAGGTAGTACCCTTTTGGGCATTCACACTGGAAGCTGCCAAAAGTGTTGATGCAATTTCCACCTTGGCAGAGACCTGGCAGCTCCTGACATTCATCAATGTCTGAAAACAGAGGAAGAAAAAAAAACCACAGCTCACCATATTTTCATTCCAGAATGAAAAGAAAGAAGAGAATTTAAGTACTAGCCTGAAATTTTGCCAGCTAGTAGCTTTGAACTGTCATGTGTGGGTTTTTAGGGGCTTTTTGCTTCTAAATTGCTCTCCAGGAATGCATGGATAAGATGCTTATTCTCTTCCATTCAAACAGCCCTTAAGGTGCAGTTCCAGCTTGTTAAGCCTAACGTTCCACTGCTGTTTACAGGAATTTGGCATCTAATTCCTCACTCCTGCCCATTTATTGGAACCAGAGCTGCTTCGTCTGATGACTATTTCCTGATATTTGCACCTTCTGCTGATGAACTGCAATTTTCATAAATAATTTACCCTTCAGGGCCTGATTTTGAAATCCAGTTAAAGTAAGGAAGCACACAAAAGGTATGCACCAGATTGTTTTCCTACTGAAATTATGTTGGACTTCAATATGCTTTTGCTGTGTGCCTTTTCATGTTGTTTCCCAATTCACATTAATGGTTTTTGATTTGCACTGAATATAATGATTTCTGGCAAATGCAGTTCCTCTTCAAAGATGACTGCTTTTTTATAATTATTATTATCAGTCATCACAGTCATTTATAGGAAACTCACCTTCTAAAATAATAGTGATGGGATTTGGTCTGAATCCTTCTCCCCCTGGACAGAGAGTATTGTATTCAGCTAAAGTATAACAAGAGACAACATGTCAGGCTCATAAAAAATAAAGTTATGACAAGAGTAGCATAAAATATCACTTGTGTTTTTAGTGGCTGTTCTTCCCTACAGTCTTTTGGTTTCTCCTTTTTTGACCTATTCACAGTAAATAAAACATGTGCATTAGGTTAACAGAAAACCAATGTAAGATTAGCAGCTCTGCTTTCTTTTATAGCCATAACCTCAGATACTCTTCAGGCAGGCATAATATTGATTTTTCCATACTATGTCCTTACAGAGGCACGTATTTTCTGTTTTGATTAGTTCTTTAGTAAGAAATGTCAGTATGCCACTGACAAAGGTGTTAAACTTGGAATTCCTACTATTATGAGGCTGTAAAGAACAATATACTTGACATTTGTGTTGCATTATTCATTAAAGACCTCCAAAGCCCTATAAAGCAGATAACTATCATTAGGTAAGAGTTTTGAAAGTAATCAAGAGTGACTTAGACATAAATACACAACAGTTATCAACAATCTTTGGAGAATAATGAGGCCCTCCAAATTAAAGCCATGATTTGACTTCTAAGCTTCTATTCAACTTCCTAATAAATAAGAATTTATTTCCCTACCAGCTTGGAGCTGCTGAGCAAAAATGCCCAGTAGATGTATGCACTCTATTCCATTATAATCTGCAAATTTCTTTATTATTATTGTATTATTTTTTTTTAATGGGAGGAAAGTAAGAGCAAAATAAAGTGTCCAAAACTACCTAAAGTATCACCTGGTCCGGTGGGAAGCGCCTGCTGAACTGATTTATTAGTGTGAGAACAGGCACCAAGTCAGACACAGAAGACTAAAGGTCAGGTCTGTGATGCTCAGGTCCAGACCTCTGCACCTCCATCCCTCTGACAGTGGTAAGGAAATTGTCTCCAATGACAAATGTACAGAAACACAGTAAAAGACTATAAATTCTTTTTCCATCCCTTCTAAAATAAGGCACCACCAGGAGAACACGAGAACATTTCCTTACTGCTGTTGACAGGGGGACAGGTCTCACAGGGGTTCCCCCAAGCCTTTCCCAGTGAGCAGCAGCACGAGGAGCGAGTGACTCCAACCCCAATCTCAGTGTTGCAGGACAGGCCCCCGTCCCCTCTTGGTCCAAACTTCAGGTAGCAACTGCCCACACGGTTATCTATGTAAAAAGCACACATGGTTACAGCTGCACACTATGATCCAGGCAAAGAACACCAGGCATTCATCTGTAATTTCATACTTAGAAGGAGGAATTCAGGTAACACTGTGCTCTTGAAGTCACTGGCACTTCAAGAACATTGATAGTTATTGGTGTCAAGAGACACAACAGTAAATGGCTGTATAACAGGATATGCAGAATTCTGGAATCATTTTTCTACATTATTTGCAGAAAAGTAGTGATTTCTAAAGTGAAACTTCAGGAAATTTTTACTTACCCACACAACCCACTCCAGTAGGATTCAGCTGGAAGTCTGCAGGACAGTTACACTCATATCTTCCAGGAGTGTTTACACAAAGACCATTAACACAATTAATGGGATCAGCACATTCATCAATATCTAAATCAGGAAATCCACATTAGTAAATCTGCTCATTGGATAGAAAAGAATAATTTTACTTTCTAAGACAAGAAAGCAAGAAAGTTTCCAATGCAAATGAATTTTAGCTGAAACTGAAAGAAAGTTTTACAAATAATTCACCAAACAACTACAAATAAACTTTGTTTAAGAAGCTACCCTTTTTGCTGATGTATGTCTGAAAAGCAGTGATTTACCTGTGCAATTTCCCCCAGTTCGATCCAGTTCATAGCCATCATCACAGATACAATGAAACATTCCTGGGAGATTATTGCAAGTGCCAAACACACAAATATTCTGGAAGGAGCATTCATCGGTGTCTGAAGGAATATATTAAAACCAGAAAGTTACACAGCATTACCACATTACTGTTATTATTATCGCTGTTGTTATTTTGTGTCATACGACTATAAAAGCAAAGGAGACACATGCAAAGTATTTTAAAAACTAACATTTTTGAGTTTCTGTAGAATATCACACGAAATTTGTATTTGTGAATTTGCAAAAAAAGTGTAATGAGAAAAAAGAGAATGTGTAGGTATCAACAGTCACATCTCCTTGGAGGAAGAATACAGGGAAAATAGGAATATAGGAAGTAAGAATTATCTATGATTTTCTCAAGCCCACATTGAAATAATTATGTGCTAACTACACACAGATAAGCTAAAATGCATATAAAGGACTGCCTGCATACTCATCTAAACTGAAGAGGAAATCAAGTTGAAAGACACTGACAGAAAATTGAATGACTTTGTCAGCTTCAGTGTAGAAAGGAGCTGAACACTGACACCACAGACTGCAAAGCTGTGGTTTTAGGCACAAACCGTAAAAGACTTCTAAGTGGAAAGTAAGTAGGATAAGCGTGGAAAAAAACCCCTCCATGTACTGTCAAGACTGTAAGACTTTTTAAATAAAGCAGCTGTGGAAAAGGCAAATGCAATTCTGGCACATTACTGAATTATTTTTAGCACAGACAGGGAAGTGAGAAGGATTAATATCGTTTTACAAAGCACAACCAAATCTTAATTTGAAATTCTGAGTACAGTGCTCTGCTGATGAACTAATTCTGCACAAGATGCACAAAAGTTGTACTAAAATTGTTACAATAATGAAATATCTACTTTTAACCTGGCTGGATTACCTCAGTCAGAGGTTGAGAAGTGACAAAATGCCTCTTTATAGTAACATATGACAAAGGTTAACCTTTGAGGGCAATTTGAGAGACATGTTTTTAGGGAAAATGAATGTTTAACTACCAAAAGTCCTGAGTCAATTTCATCTGGAAAATAAAATTTCTAAATACCCTGGAGTAAAGCCATGGAATGACCTCCAAATCAGGTCGTTCAGAAGCTAATGTGCTGACATCTCAAGGGACTTCTGAAGAAAGTGGAGTAAAAATTTGTATTACAATTATTTCACTAAATCAAGACTGGACTTTTCCCCTTGAATGTAGAAATCAGCCAAGGACTCTCCTTACCATAGGACAGATTAATATATAAACCTCAAAATGAGAGAAATAAAAGCTAACTTCTTTTAAGAATTCAACACTCAGATAGTTTCAGTCTCCAACAGCACAATTTAATCAATGGAATGCCTTCAGACCTCTGTTGTAATCACAGTAATGTATCAAGCACTTCTCCAAAATCCTTCAATTGTTGGACCCAAATCCTTCAACACACTGACCCAAAATTTAGAACTACACTGTTTTTCAAAACATTGCTTGGCTGGAATAGATTGGATCTATTCATGGATATTTATTAGACCATTAGCACGACTGTACTACAAGTGAGCTGCACCAAGAAATTCAGTAAAGATGCTTGATAATACTTCATAATGATTAACAAATCTGACTACATAGTGGCACAGGTAATTCCTCAGAAGCACCTGAATTATTCTGAAGTCTGATTCATACACATACGCCTGAATGTTAAAACACGCCATGCTATGGACTGAATATCTTAAGAGATCAAAATTTGAAACCTGTTTTTCCTATCTCATGAAGAATTTTAATTTCCAAAGACGCTATGTGGTTTCCACAATTAAATGTTAAATAAGTTCTGAGTTTTGAGGCACCAGCTAAAATGTTTTCTTCTACTACACAGTCATATTAAACAACAACAACAAAAGGTATAAGAACTCAACTAGGAATAGAAGCTGAATTGACTAGAAAGATAACACAGGATTTTCCACACACTATCCTATAGTGACAAAAAGGAATAAAAAAAAAATATCTACAAAATGGCTGAGGCAAACCTCTACTCTGGGATTTATGGATGAAGGCCAGGAAAAAATCATAAAAAAGATGAAAGCAACGTTCCAATATAATTCACATTGAAGAAATTTCTTGTATGCGAAACGTGGTGTTTTCTCTCTTTCCAGGTTGATGTCCTGTTGCTTATTCTTTAGAGCAGCCAACCCAATCCCAGAGAACAAAGCTGAGGCAGCAGCAGCCGCTCACCTTGGCAGGACTTGCTGTCAGAGGCAGGAGTGAACCCCATCTCACATTCACAGCGAAAGGCGCCAGGGGCATTCAGGCACTGCCCATTTTCACACAGGTTGACATTCTCTGCACACTCATCAACATCTGTGGAAGACAGGAAAACCTCTCTGAAGCTACAGGTTTCACCAGCAAAAATACACATAAACATATCCTGATGCTCAAAATAATAGTGCTGTTGAGCACTGAAGTTATAAGCAGAACATTTATATCCAAACTTTTTTACCTGAAGTAAATTGAAAAAATGAAGAAAAGCAAACACAGTTTCCAAAATTATTCTGTTCACCCTGCCACAATTCCTTACTCCTTGTTTTCCATTAGCAGATGAAAGTTTTTTTAATAATGCAAGCTTTTAAGATTCAGTACTACTTAATCTTGGTCTTTTGACAGAAAAAATGTGCAAAAGGCAAACTTTCCTAAATCATAGATAGAAAATTATTATCATATTCATTTTAGAAAATATTCTTCAAGGGTGAGGAATATTACAAGTACTGCTTGCACACCAGGAATTCTTCTAATATGCCCCAAAAGAGCTATAAAGAAACAAAATGGCAAGGCAGGGCATTCACCTTTGCAGTCATCATATGAAGTGATAATTTTGTCAGGCATGCTTATGATTGTCCAAAAAAAATATGCTTGCTTCTTTTTATTAGCCCATAATTGGTATTATGGCTGATTTTTAGGGAAACACAGAAGCTCAAAATAGGGATAAAAATTTTGCTCATGAACAGAAAACTTGAAACACAAAAACCAAGTCATATTTGAAGGTCTTTACTCTCAAATAAAAAAAAGTTACACCATTAATCACAAAACCTTGTTTCTAGCCTGTAAATTAATTTTTTTTATGTAATTAGCCAATAACAATTACATTCACAGTAGTTTTCTAGGTATTCTACTATCGTTTGGATACATTTCTTCAGACTATTAAATATGCTGACCAAATACAGCATGTGTTAAAAGTTGAGAGCAGAGATCATATTCCATCTCCACTCTGTAAGTGATAAAGACCAGAGTACCCCAAGACATAGTAATTAATATTTAATATGAAATCTTTATATATTACATGTCAGTTTATTTTGAGTTACTTGGTGTGTGAATAACAATGTCCATTCTCGCTTACAAATTTAAATGCGGAGATCACGGGCAATGTCTTTTAACTGCAGTTTGTTTTTCTTTTTATACAGTCCTATGTTAATGATCATATCCAGTCCTACTAATAGCATGATGGGGAAATTGATGATGCTGGACAGAGGAACTGTAATAGAGCTGGTGTTTGGTGCTCTTGACCAGAGGCATTGCTGCAAACAGAACGTGCATGTTCAAAATAATTGGGATGAAGATGAGGAAAAGGAAGAAGCAGCAGACAGGAACTTCCCCCCAGAAACAGACCCAGTAGGTCCCACTGGCACACAAATTAAAAGAACAATCAGGTGCCTCTGACACCATTTCTTCTTGACAGTAAGCATCTAGATCTTAAATCACATTTTCACGTTTATTGTCTTGTGCTGCAGGCTTAGGTCTAATTCACAAAGGTTTCATACAAGAGAAGAACAACCAGGAACAAGTCAAATGTCACAAAACTCCTTACCAGAGCAGGTAAAGCCATCTCCAGTGAATCCCTCTGCACAGGCACAGTGGTAGGAGCCCGGGCTGTTCACACACTGGGCGTTGGTGCTGCACCGCTGGGTCCCGTCGGAACATTCATCAAGGTCTGCACATTGGGGTCAAAAAATGCAGGCAGAAGCACGGCAATTAATAAGCTAGCTGGCAATTAACTGCCAAGATTACCAGCACCACTGTAAACATGATTTGTGTTCTCCACAAATACACACATTTACTCTTAGATGCTACAGCGTTAATCTATAGTGACTCCATTTTAATACATCTTTGTTTAAATTACAACATGTGGGACTGGGCAAAATATTTCTGAGCAACAGATGAAATTCAGCTGACTCATTATTTGGATGTTAATATTCTGTTAAAGAGCTTAAATTCAGAATTAACTAAAAAAAAACCAACTGAATCAAAGCAATGTAGTGAAGTAAAAATCTGCAACTTATTTAGGAAGTCTGCTCAAGTAAAAGAAGAAATTGAAAACAATGCAACCCCATGAGAGCTGGTGCAAGCTATTCACTTGGATGTTAATATGTATGAAAAAAAGAAAAAAGAAGAAAAAAAGAAGAAATGAGAAATCTTGGCATTTTTAATGCCAATATGGCTTAATATGCCTAATATGGCTTTTTTTTTAGCACATTACATCAGTAAAGTCTAATCATTAAATGAAGCTCCTTTTCCATAGATCCCAAAATGTTCTGAAAAAAAAAAGCAAGTATTACAATCTTTTACCCGCCAAACTGAAACATGAAGGCAAGGGGACATACACAACTACGCAGCCTAGCAAATACAGATGCAGGTTTCCTACCCTTCCAGTCCCAATCTGGTTTATATCGGAGTCTATAAATCAGATATACTACAAGACATTTACAGAAAAATATTTGAGGGACAGGAAATATCTTACTGACAGGAAACAATAAAACAATCTATTTAATTTATTTTTATTTTGCACATTCTAGTAGTAGTTGTATGGAGACTTTGTAAAATATGTAATTAATTCAGTAACATGTTATAGCATTAAGTTTCTGAGCCAGTAAAATGTTTTTTTCTTTTTTAGAAAACCAAATATGTAAAATTTAAGAATCTTTCCTACCATTGTATCCACAGGCTACAGCAGACAGAGGAGTAATTCTTTGTTTCTAATGGACTAATCACACAGTCACATTACATGCTTTCAGGAAAATAAAAACAAAAAAAGACTGGGGAGAGGGAGAAAAAAAAATCTTTATTTTTCATATACTTACCAATACACTTAATGCCATTTCCAACCCAACCCTCTCTGCAACTGCATTTGAAACTTCCTGGCACATTGACACATGAGGCATGCATGTCACAGTTGTGAGCTCTGATTTCACACTCATTCACATCTACAAGCACAAAACAAATTATCAGTATTTACATCAGAATATTAAACATTCTGTTCCTTTTACATATTTCCACTGTGAGAGTTTTCAGTCCTTTAAAAAACAAATGTTTAAGAACATTTAAGCAAGGTATTTTGTATTCTGTATTAGTAAAAAGGAATGACAATTACATTTTATTTTTGCTCTTTGCTTGTAAACACAACAATCAATGGGAATCCTACAACTGCTTTTCAGCTTGAAATTAACACTCTTTTCCAGAAATATGAAATATGTTGATCTTCTTATGTCTAAAACTGGGATGAGGCCTTTGGGTGCACAGCCACTTTTCAATTATAAAAAGAAGTATACACCCAGAACTGCAGTAGTTATAGAACAGATTCCTAGACATGAAATTGTAGGAGAAATTCTGTCAGCTTCTTCTGGATAAGCCTGGACTCTTGAGAGCGTGTAGAAGAAAAGGTACTGCTTAAATATCAAAGGAGCTTGTAGAGTGATTATGAGTGACTACAGAACCTTAAAAATTGTTGGCAAAGGTTGAAGGATTTTTTGTTTACTTTTGTTTTCCCCCTTTTTTTTCCATTAGACCACATGGCCATTTCCTGCAGCTTGAGTTGAGGTGAGTTCATCCTCCAGGTACGTGTGACAAATGAGAGCTGACAAAACACAACTGCAAGCCTTGTCACTCCAAGCCATGTTCTGTAACACGGGTATTCACACAACCTGTGCTGATAAAATCTTTAAAATTAGTTTGTAAGAGGCCTCCAGCATTGATACTGGTGAAGGAACACTTCCTTTAAAACTCTGGCATATGCTAGCAGATGTGAAAAACTCACATATATATGTAAGTATGTACAGATACCAACCTCTCCTTGTGTGTGAACACTTGTGCATTTATTTTACCTGGAAGCCAACCAAAGTATGTGACACATTCACTGGAAATCTGTTTTACCTGTGCACCCTGTGGTTCCTTTCTTGACTGAATACCCAACTTGACAGTGACAAAGGAAGGAGCCTTTGGTATTCTCACACTCCCCAAACATGCAGATGCTGGAGTTCAAATGACATTCATTCACATCTGTAGGTGATTATAAATTAATTATTAGTTGGACATTGTTGTCATTTTGGAACACTATATTTCAGGTGAAAATACCTACTATATGAGGTCGTAATATATTTCAGATGTTCTATTCTGTAAATTCCCTAAAACAAGTAAGGATAAATGTGTCATCAAAATACCACTCTTTTGTGGTAAAACAAATACCATTTGTTTTCACCTTTTTTTGGAATGCTAATTAAAGGAATATGAAGCAAACTTTTTCTCACAACAATCACTTTAATTCATTGTCTTAAAATACGTTTGTGATCATAATAATTTTTGTCCAATTAATAGTTTTTGAAATGCCTCCTTCTGGACCCCCTTCTCAGTACACATGTTCCATTATAGTAAAATCGCCCCAATGTTTTTTAACTATGGGATGTAGTTCATTGTTAAGGACTTACCAAAAGGCATTCAGATTATTTTTTTATAACATACATAATTTCAATACCCACTTTCAAGGACGCAGGAGAAAGAACATCTTGAAACAAAAGCTGCAGAATTTTAAAGACTTGCACTAAATTTGGTGCACGCAGCTACTTACCAACACAAGTTTTCATGTCTGTAGAAACCATAAATCCATCATAACAGAGGCAGCGATATTCCCCTGGGATATTGGTACACTGCCCACCATCACAGATATCTGGATTGTTTTCACATTCATCAATATCTGAGGGGGGAAAAAGAACAGCAGATAATAATTCTGTCACTCTGGCATGGATGGGCTGGAACACCACGTTGATTTTGGCTGAAAGATATGATGCTGGGGCTTTTCAGATGTAAAAACCTACCTGCACATGTCCTGATATCTGGCATCAGAGCATAGCCATCACTGCAGCTGCACTCATAGCTGCCTTCTGAATTAGTGCAGTGGGTGTCACAGCCTCCATTCATTATCATACACTCATCAATATCTGGGGAAGGAACATTGGTAGCAGTAAGTCTGCTTCTTTAAGAAAAAAATAATATTCCCTTTACATTTTACATAAAAAAGTTTATCAGTGGGTTTATTCTCAATTTTTATTCTCATCCTACTATCTCTGATTAATATTCTGTTAGTTTTTTCCCCCTTTCAACTGCATTTTCATGTGTGGGAGCAAGTGGCTAAGTTAAATGTTTTTGTTGCTGTGTATTGCTAGGGGTGTGAAAAAAAGCACAAGAAAATGTTTGGAAAGGTAAAAAAGGGAAACTGAGAAATTTAAAGCTCGAAATGTAGCTAAATTTGTATTTTTGTGAAAAAAGAACTGTAACAAGCAAATAAAGTCTCAGTACTGCTGTACTCCTTTGCAAGGAGTTAATATGCTGGCAACTAGGTAATTCAGTAGTATTACAGAGAAGGATTAAAGAGATGCATATGATAAGGAGAAAAAAGTGAAAGATAAACCATCAGTGCATGGAGCTTTTCTTGCTTGATCAAAAAATGTATGTGTATTTTCTGGTCATTAGCTCAAACCTCTGATTTTATGGGAACAGTACAGTAAGTACAGTTTCAAAGTATTCTGCAGAGTTCACTACAGCAACCATCTTTTTATACCTTCTTTATATTCCTTTATATTTCTGTATTTTCACAATAGCTCATGATAAGTCTCAAAGCACATGAGAAAACAGCCCTGCTAATTTTCAAAAGGAAGGTGTGAAATTAAATAAAAGCAAGGAGAGATGGAACAATGCAGTTGAAGCACAAAATCCCATGTGTAGGTGCACAACACTTGCCTGTGCATCCCTGTCTGTCAGGAGTGGGCTGGTACCCAGAGTCACAGAAGCACTGGTATGTCCCAACCATGTTCACACACTTGCCATTTCTGCAGAGACTGTCACTCAACGAGCACTCATTTACATCTGGGGAAAAATTGTTCATATCAGTTGCAATTCAGAATATTTAACAGCTTTAACCGCTGAGGTTCCAGGGAGCATGAGAGGTAATACCGCAAACTGGTGGCTTTCAGGCTTATTCAATTTCTCTCTTGTTCTTGGCATGTTCCAGTTCAAGGAATGGATTTCTGCACAGCATGTTTAAGCTTCTGTCCAAAGATTTATCTTCTCTGACTCAGGTCTGAGAGCATTAACTACAGAGTCTGCTGTGGCCATTAATTACGAAGTCTGCTATTTTCCATAAAGAAAATAAGTCAAACAGATGATATGCTTGTTTTTTTTTTTTTTTTTTGATTATGTGCAAAATGGAGAGAAGATGTGTTCCAACACAGGACAACATCTTTTTGTGACTGATTAAAGTTGCTCCCAGGAGTGGTACAGTCCTTTCAGTTGCTAAATAACCCCTAAGAGGCCTGGTAAAATACTCCTCCTCTTTGGAGTCAACAGCGTTACTGGCACTGAGGGTTTTACAGGCTTTTAGTTCTTGATTTGAAGACACTAATATAAAGGAGGAGCATTAATTTGTTTAAGAGATTCCTAGGATGCCACCTTTGCCAGGGACTGGAACTTTTCACAGTAGAAATGGCTATTCCTCAAACTGAAGATTATTTTCCTGAAACTCACCCAAGCATTCCTCCTGTGATGGTGACAGCTCATGCCCCAGGGGACAGTCACACCGAAAGCTCCCCTCAGTGTTCACACAGGTGCCACCTCTGCACAGCAGAGGGCTGCGCTCACACTCATCTATATCTGCAAAGGAATCATCATGTGCATAAAATGGGCATATATGAGGAGCAACAAAGAGAAAAGCAATTCCCAGTGTCTACAAATGACAAAATAAAAAGATTGTTTCATGGTGTTGCTCCTTTACTCATGCTGCATGACAGGGCAAACAAAAAATTATGTATCTTTATTAATGCTAAAGATGGGTATTTTTTCTCTCAAGAAAACTGGAAATTTATCATTTAATAATTCATATTCAATAAAACATGGGACACAAGCAAAGGCAAGAAATTTTTGGATACTACCCTTTGGAATAATGTATTAATGCGATGTATATTTCTTTAATTGCTTAAGGCAACCAGACACCTGTTCACACATGCACTAAAATTCTTGTCTATGGATGCAGTTATGGTGGATGCTGGTGTGTCAATTTTTACTTAAATGGCTCCTCAGTTTGGTAACTCCTGTGTATGCCATGGTGTGGCTGGGCAATATTCTGGCCACAGCTCATAAAGGCAAACTAAATATCTGACTCACAAACCTGATAAAACCAGCTAACGCTACAAGTGTGGATGGAGAGTAATATAAACAAAAGATATTCAAGGTGAAGGATGCACTCACACTTCTGGTCTCCCAGGAAAGTCTAAAAGCATCACAATTCACAGGAAAACAAGCAAAGGTGACAGGAGCTTAAGTCAAGGCTTTTTAGGGTGGCTGGACACCTTTTGGTGTCTCCAGACCTATTACAATTTTAAACAGATTAAAGAGATACAATTTTTTTTTTTCAGGAAATGCTGTGAGAATTTCTTGAGAAATTCTTATATTTAAGAAGCAATGAAAAGGGATCGACACTGCTTCGGAAACTGCAGCTTTCTATTCCTAAGTTTACCAAATATTTGGGCACCCCATTAGCAGTGTTTAAATGAGTTGTGTGAAGAGTTGCTGCCATTCTAAAATATGTGTACAGAATAAGCGTCTCTTAAGGGTTGAAGTAATTGGCATAAATGAACAAGCAAGGCTATACACTTAATGCAGTCACCTGTCTCTATAAACTGTATATTTGACTCATTTGCTATGAAGTCACAATAATGACACATCTGAAGTGCTCAGTGTGGTAGTTGAGATAACAGCCAGGCTTTGCATAGCAAATAGAGACTCCAGGGCATCCTGGCAACACTTACCCATGCAGTTCTTCATCATCATAAATCCACTTTCGTAGCCATCAAAGCACTCACACTCAAAGCTGCCAGGAGTGTTAACACAAGCACCACTTCCACACAAGTCTGGGGAGATCCTACACTCATCAATATCTGTTTCATAGCAGTGGAGAAGTAGAAAAATCAAACTGGGTTTAAGGTTATCCTGCTTTCCATAGGAAAAAATTTCACTATAAATTAAGTCTACAGAAACCATACAGTATGCGATCAACAGAGAAAAATTAATTACTTATAGAAACATGATTATGTGAAACAGTTCATGGAAGATCTTTAAGGCTGTGTCTTCAGAGCTCTTGGGTCAGAGTAAACTATGTAACAAGTTTGCTTCTATTAAGGGTAACCTAAAGTTAGGTTCTTAAGGAAATAACTAAGTGTTAGACATTTCGAGATACCACTCTTACAGAGGTGTCAACACTCCATGACTACAGTGGCATTGACTATAATTTGATTATTATGAAGATATTTATCCAGTAGTAGCATGACAAGCCTACATACACTCTTTCCATTAGGAATTAGCTCCTATCAAAGCTAGATTTACAGTTTACTGCTTGACTTGTTAAGTTTGAATGTAACCTACTGCGGACAACTACAGCAGAAAAGATAGAAGAGCTTTTTTCAAACCACAATGGTAGTGAGTCAAAAATCTAAAGAGGATTTTTAACATGGATACGATCCACTGAAACAGGTCAGTGCTGCAGGAGAGGAGCATGGACCGATTTCTGCAGGGCGATGACGCCCAGTCCTCACAGATGTCTGGAGGTATCAGACCCACATGGCAGATCTGCAACATTACTGAGTATCTTGGCTCCTACAGGCTTTATAAAACAATTTATTACTGATTTAAAACCCACAAAAATTCTTATATTTAAGAAAATCTGTTTCTCTACAGCTGGTCGGTGGAATAATTTCATCACCATGGAACAGAAGGGAAAAAAGATTTTGCAGGGAGTTTTCTGACCTATTCTGGTTAGTTTAGAAATAAAGCTTTTTAAATGCATTCTTCATCAATGCAATCACTATAAAAACAAGGAAATCACCAGTTAGGGCAACATTAGCATCCAGACCAAGCCCAATGAACATGCCTTACCACCCACACTTCATAGTTATTACTCAGACACTCATGGATGCCTGTATGTTGTAACAAAACCTCCTTCGTTTTCAGCACAGAGCCGCCCACAATGCAGGCATCCAAATTCTCACAGCCACAGAACTGTCAAGTTTATCTTCAGACTTTCCAGACAATAAAGAACAAAATCCTAAACTTTTAAATTAAACACAGGTGTCTGTATTTTTCCTCAGTTAACGTTGCACTAGTGTCAGAATTGCTGAGGTGCCCTTGTGTGTCCTCAGCCACCAAATCTAAATGAAAATTATCTTGCAGTCTCTAAATTCATTTGGTAATACAATGACCAGAGAGTAAGGAATATAAATTAAAATAATCTCTGTATTAGAACATTAAACTTGGCTCCACTGGTGATCCTTATTGATTTTTCAGGTTGTACTGATATAGCATGACCTGAGTATCCTAAACACCAATTATAAAAAGAGAAAAGTGTTGTATTTATTAAATAATCAGTTTCTGAAAGGGAAACTTGAGACTGTTGGCCATTCTGTCCAAAGATTAAGCTCTTAGAAACTGAAGGAAATGAATGGCATTAAGTTCCCAGATCACCTAGCTATGCCACAAGAGCAAATCCCTTTAAAAAGCCCCAGGGATGTGCTGTAGTCCCCATCATTGAATGTTTCCAAGATGGACAGGGTGCTAGATAATCTCATCTGTGCTACCTTTCCCCACAACAGGTCAAAGGACTTGGTTGTTTCAGGTCTTTTTCAACCAGGACTATTCCATGATTCTAGACTGTGAAAAATGCAAGGTTTACTTACCTGTACAGTTTCTTTCCTCCATATCTAAAGTGAACCCATTGTTGCATCTGCATTTGAAACTTCCAATTGTGTTTCTACATTTGCCATTCATGCACATGCCAGGGAACACTTTACACTCATTGATATCTAGGAATAAAACCAAAGAAATTATTTAAGAATACAGAATTAAGAAATTCTTAAGCACAAAGATACATGGAATCAACAGAAATTTCCTGCTCCTTCTTACCAGTTGCATTCAGCATAAAAGGCAGGGTTCGGGTTAGAGGGGACATCCTTGGAGACTTGACTAGAAGTGAGATGTTTCCCTGCGTTTTGGTGCTTGCTTTGCTTCACAATATCAAAACAAATAATTAAAAGTTTATGTTTATCAGCAATGATATTCAGTGGTACTTTCTGAGTTGAAATTCTGGTATGTGTATTGCGCTCAAGTTTGCTTTGTGCCACAATCAATATTCCTGGTATTCCTGAACCAGTTTGTAAAATATGCAACTATTACCTAGATGACTGGGTTTGGTTTTTAAATTGAGACTGCCAAAGTTTTATCTGGAGCTTAGTTTTGAAAATGGTAGTTTTTCTTTTGTAGAATATCAAGCGAAATGTTTCACCTCCCCTCAATGTTGGATAACATAAACTGTTTAAGGATGTTGCATAGGACAAGGCTGAATGACCTCTCCTGCACTCTGTCATATAATTTGCTGAGGCAATGTTCTTGACTGTGTAGTGGTTTCACATTCATCAAATCCTTTCTCTTAAATCTAGTGTGGTAGCTTAAGTGTCTTCACTCTTTTGTGGGATTTGACTAGGAGAAAATAAAAAGCACATCAGGCCTAAACTTGAAAGTTACACATATAGTTTATTTTTACACACTCAAGGAATGAAAAAAGGGGAAAAAAA
>WBMY01005425.1:95176-112887 GCA_013397315.1 Donacobius atricapilla | reverse complement strand
GGAAAAGGGGCTGGCTGGGACAAACTCAGCTTTATATGTGTACTCAGCTCTACATGCGTACCCAGAGGTCAAACAATATGCCAACATCTAAAGTAGACTCTGATAGGTACCTACCCCTACCAAAACAACTCCTAGGTCCTGACAGGAATGTTCTATATTTCTCTCTAACTAAAAATCAAACTGTGTTAACCCATAACAACTGAGTATCATCTTCAATGAAATAAACATCCATCTCCCATTAAAAAAAAAAACAAAAAAAAAAACCAGGAAGCCAAACCTCCAAACATCTCAGCCTAGACAAGATTTATGAAAGAATTAATTTTTCAAATTAAACAAATGTTGATAAAATTATTGTTGCTGTTGTTATTTTCCTTATTTCTTTAGCAAATCACCAACAAAAATCAAGAGCTTTGCCTGAGAGTAATGGCTCTGGAAAATCAGAGCTTATTTATGGTAAAGCAGAGGTCCAATCTCTTAGTTTTCTCAAGCAACTCAAAATATTCCAAGACAAATGCTTCAGACTATATCTTAAAAAAAACCAAAACAAACAAACCAAAACACAACCTAACAAATTTCTAGATCACCTGAGCTTCCAGACACAGAAAACTACAGTTTTTCTTCTCAGATTTTAGCCACCTGAAGTAACTTAGGTCTGGTTTCTTAACATTTTCCAGCCTATTCTGCTTTTTTTTGTTGCTCCACAGGAGGTGAAGCTAGCAAAAACTGGACAAAATATTTTTGTTGACTCCTTTATCACTGCAGATCCTTGTTGTCTCGTGATCATAACACAACAGACACCCGTTCCTTTTATACACTTATTGATTTTACAAACCAGAGAAAGAACCCATCCTATCCTTCTTCAATCTCCCAGAAAGCCCTGGTCAAATTTTAGTAATATTTTACATTTACATCTAAAATAACTGATTTCACAGACATCTGACACTCAGTTCACTCCCCGCAAAGCACTGCGTTAAAAAAGTGTACACTTTGCATTATACCCGTAATTCAGAGCTCCTCCCCTTTCAGGGATTTCCGTCTTCTTACCGAATTCAGGCTTTGCACCTTTTGCTCTCAAGCTCCCATGAAAGCAGAGATGTCCCCCACCTGTTTCATACCTCTATCCCACCTCTCAAGCATACTTCAAAGCAGCCTCAAACCCCAGAATTTCCTCATGATACCCTCTTGGATGCACCTGCAATTAATCCTCGGACACCAGAACTGATGCCTTAGGATTTAGCTTTTTTATTTTTCAGATCCTGTACTGCTTTATTGTATTACTCTAAAACTCCATAGCCTGTCATCTACTATTCTCCCATTTTATTCAGGTAAAAGAATTCCTCCCTAGGCCTGAAACTCAAGGATACCTTACTGTCTGAGGCCCCAAGAAACATAAACAACAGTGAACTGGGTGGGGGGCAAACTTGCAGAAAATTACTTCCTTACCTGAAACTGTAATTGGAGGATTAACCCTTGATATGTAAACAGACCAAACTTTGAATTGTGTGAAAAACTCGTGACCATTGCCCATCTTGGGTGTAGCCTCTCCAGAGGCTTCTGACTGCCCAAGGTGTATCTATTGAAGCCTTCAATAAATACCCACTTTTACTCTCCTCATCTTGTCTAGCCTCTATTTTAGGTAGCCATTCCAAAGCATCAGTACCATCAGCTTTTCCAGGCAAAAAGCATTTATCCTATTCCTCAAGCATGCAACAATCAGCCTCAAACCCTGGAGTTCCCTCAGGATACCCTCTGGGATGCACCCACAATTTGCCCTCAGGAACAAGAATGAGAGCTCACCTTTGTAGAACGGCCTGCCAGTAAGAACATCCCCCCTGTTGGAGAAGCCAGGGCCCCTGGGACACAGGGCCCGGTGTTCCTCCGTGCCGGGCGTGGGGCAGCGCTCGCAGCCGGAGCCCCAGGCGGCCCCCACGGCGCAGCAGCAGGAATCCATCCGCAGCCTGCCGGGCACCGGCTGCACACATTCCTCCTCCTCCCACCGCAGGTAGCACTGCTCCGTGCGAATATCTGTGTTCCAGAACAACAAAACAGGCTTTTATAATCCCTCTTCTCAGCCGCTTCTGAGGCACCACNAAGGCCCTTCAATA
This sequence comes from Donacobius atricapilla, assembly GCA_013397315.1. Classification (NCBI taxonomy): domain Eukaryota; kingdom Metazoa; phylum Chordata; class Aves; order Passeriformes; family Mimidae; genus Donacobius; species Donacobius atricapilla. Next base: position 110,782 of record WBMY01005425.1, on the reverse strand, counting down.
AATATAACTGTTTTTTATTCCCTTGATTTTTTCTGGCCTATGTTTTTACATAGCCCTGGAAAAGGCATAATTTTCTTTATGAATAGAAGCCTGTTCATAGGGTATTTTAGGAGAAACCCTCCAAGCCAAGGTCTGGGCCCTGGCCAAGCCCTGGCCCCTGCTGGTTGGGACGTGAGCCATCACATCCAGGAGATTCNCTTATGCTAGCTCTGTATAACCTTATGTAGTTATCAACAAAAAATGTATCATTTTCAGAAACTTCCCTAACTGCCATTGATGCCTTACATTTTTTCCTTATATATTTTTCATCTATTTATATATTTTATANCCAATTGCTAGGAAGGGTTCTCCAGGTCCTCGCTGTGAATGAGGCTCCCCTGCAACTGACGATCTGGATGATGGTAAAGTATTTAGGCAATTGGTGGTGGATCTTTCTCAATCACTATCCTTTCTCTCCTATAGTAACAATTAGGTGCACTACCTTGCTTACTTTTGCTTGTTGCTAAAGCCAAGCATGTAGTTCAATTGAATGTATTATTTTACTTCTGTGTTGCCTTTATATTCTTAGTAAAACGACATCATTCTTTCTATTGGTGTCTGTGTTTTTTAAATCACCCCTGTCAATTGGCAGAACACAAGCACACATTAAAGCTCAGCTCCTGCTCAAGAGTCTGCATTTCTGTACAATGTTAAGCCATTTGAAGTTGCTAATGTTGCACTATAGTTAAATTTCTGAATCTTTCTTGTGCCACATCAAAGCACAAGAATTTCTTTTGTTGTCTCCCAAACTCAAGATACACCTTTACCTTCACATGACTGTGCTTTTTAGGATTCTCTGTGTATTTGAGAGAACAGACCATGAATTTCTTTACTGTACCAAGTATCCTCATTTATAAAACGACCACTTTATTTCATGGGGCAGACACATGTATTGTGCCTTATGAAATGACTTTTTTTTGTGGCTCTCATGGTTAAAAAAAGAGAAAAATAAATGGTAAAAAAAAATTAAAATTCCTCCCTGTATTTATGTTACTGAATTAATTTAATAGTGCAGTGAATACAGATTAAAAATAAAAAAGCTGACTATTGTTAGGTTTACTGTAACATCAGCTAGTAGGAGAATACAATTGGGTTTCCAGAGAAGTTAATTATGGTTATTATACTCAAGGATCCATCCCATTAGCAGCAAAGCAGGTCAACCATAAGACAAATCAACCAAGTGTGCAGGCAAAATCGTGTACTTGTGTACTCAAATGTCAGGAAGAGAGCCACACATTGGCCTGTGCAGTAAAAATAAAAAAAAAAAAAGAGACAGACTAATTTGCACCAGCATATTTGTGCTCGCCATCCATTACCCAGGACACCGCTGTTCCTGAACAGGAGTCAGAGCAGGGAAAGAATTTTAGCACAGCCTACTGACTGCACTGAGGGCAAAACAAGCTTCAAAACAAACTCATTCCTCGAAGGAATTAACAGCTCTTCTCTGAACTGGCACAGATATTTGATATCTAAGCAGGCACATTGTCTGCGATAATTCAGAAATAAACCACGCTTTCTCTCAAGCCCCTTGAAGAACGATTTTGGAAAGCTCCGGGACACAGCAGTAAGAGTGGGGTGTGGTCTTACCTAAACACACTCGCCCTGTGCCGTCCAGGGTCAGCCCCTCGGGGCACTCGCAGTGAAAGGAGCCTCTGCTGTTGATGCACTGCCCATTGGGACAAACCCCCGGGAAAACCTCACACTCATTTACATCTGTCGGGGACACAAAAAGTTCAGTCACCTGCTGACTACAAGGGCAGAGCTACAGCTTTATGGAGAGTTTTAAGTGACAGGAAAGAAACAACACAATAAATCCCCTTTTATCATATTTTCAGAGGGTGAGGGGAAGTGATGTCTTGAGTAAGAAGCAAAAACTTCACCTTCACAGGTAACACCCTTCACTCTGGCAAATCCTCTTGAGCAAGCTGTGTCTGAAATCAAGCCAGAAAGATATTGTTACTCCTGTAGAGTGACAGGAAGGCAGGAGCAGAAAATTTAAAAATACACATATCTTTAGAATTTGCTGATAATTTCACCGGGTAAGGTAGGGAGTGCTCTAGCCTCCAACGAGAAAATATACTGACTCATACGTGCTATTTAAACTAAGTGAACAGTTGAGAGAATTAAATCTTAGATCATTATCTTCACATGTGCTTTCCTTTGTGAAATGATCAGCATCTTATCAGTCTCTGCACTCACATGTAGCTAAAAGGTAAAATTCCTTCAAGGGCCCTGAAGACTTAAAATTGTAGTAATGTCAATTATCAGCTTTTTTTTCCGCACCAAAGCTTAATAATGGATCTGAGCAATGAGATTACTTCAGGAGATGTATGTAAACTGTAGCATCATATAATGATTTGAAAGCTTGCTGTAATCTAACTAGTTGCAGAATAGGAAATTCAGGGCCCAAACACACCCAATCTGAGCTAATTATCTCTCTAGACGATTAGTTTTTGATCAGTTTTACCAGTCTAACCTAACCATATCGCTTCCTGAAGTCCAAAGGAGTATCTTTGCTGCACTGCAGTTAGGAGCTCTTCTGGATGCTGCTTACACTCTGCTTGTTTGGTGGGGATACCTGTGCCCACAGTTATTGTTCCAATTAAAAATGAGAAGCTAAAACATCTTGACACCAGTTCAGCTGCCAGTGGCGTTTTTCAAACCTAAAGGGGATCAGTGTTTTTGCCATAAACTAGTTAGCATTGCTGCTTCCAGCTTCCATAACTAGCCCTGTGACCTAATAGCAATACTATTTCCGCAATCAATAATGGTACACAAGCTACGTGTTTGAAAAGAGCTGGGAAAAATGTGTTAATAGCCCCCAACATAAAAAGTCACCCAGAATTTTACCAGATATTTAACTTTGCTGCTTTAGTCCTTTACCTCCCTATCCCAGTCAATACACAGGCCTTGTGGAGATGAAACATAAAGCAGCCATTAAAAGATTTATTCACATTTTATTTCCTGGTATGCTTCGAAATTATTAGAATAATCTCTGATGGTGGAGATTACAAGTCTAAAATAGATAACTTCTAAAGAAGACAACTTCTTTTCATAGGTTTTTGGGAAGGGGGTTGGTTTTATTTTGGTTTTTTTGGGGTTTTTTTTTGATTTTTTTTTAATGTCTACAGAGATGATAAAAATCTACTAGTGCTACTTATTCTCTTCCCCCAAAAGATGCAGGATATTAGACCATACCCAATTCACACCGTTCACATGGGCTGCCCCAAGCTGCTCCTAAGGTAGCACAGCACTCAGATTTCAGCGTGGCACCGTTGATGTTGACCTCACAGTGGCTGTCTCGGATATTGAGCCAACAAGTCCCCTTCAGGCTGTCTGCAGCAGAACAGAAAGCAAAAACAATACAGCATTGTCACAGCCAGAAGACCTGGCATGCCATGTCCATGACACTAGCAGGCAGAGTACCGAGGGAACACAGGCTCTCTTTAAAAAGAAAAAAACTTCCATAAAAGAAATTTCATACACATTTTAGTTTAGAACTGGTGTGAAGGGACAGCACTGTCACTGAAAGTGACCAACAAAGCACACTGCCTGAGGCAATCCAGGTCTCACAGCTGGCAGAGGTCTTCCAGACACTGCAGTGGGTTTATTAATTTAATTCAACTAGTGGCTGACCTATCTAAAATATACAAAAGCAGATCTGGATCCCAACCTGGGACTCCCTTTCCCGGGTGACTGCCTGAACTCTTTCTGAAATGCAGGTGCTCCTGTCTTTCTTGAAGGGAAGCCTACAAGATTTTAAGGAAGTTAAAAAAAAATAATAAAATGTACTGGGTAGGAGTGTTCTGTATTATTTTAGGGGCCTGGTTCTGCTGCTGCATTAGCTACACTTTGAAAAGAGTAAGATCTTAAATCAAGTACGTTCTTTGTAGGTTTTACCTTCAACACCTTCACACTTAAAGTTATCCTCAGTTGGTACATTTCTTGAGACAGGCAACAAACTTGGTGATCAGACTGCAAAAGCAACCTGTCAGGTCAGATCCACACTGGGAGCTCAGCCTAGTCAGGGCTTAAATGTAGATGCATACTCAAGAGTTCAAAGCTAAGCAAGTGACCCAGACAAATGTTGTTTGATAAATAATGAAAGGAGAATAAGATTTGGGTTTAAGATTTATATACATTGTATGTGCAAAAGGCCAGATATATTACCAATACCTCATGCTCAGGAACAATGTGCTTAAGACAGAATAATTCTGACTTAGTTATTTGAATTTATTTATTTTATTCATTATTTATTTATTTGAAGAAAATAAGTTCTTCAAACAGCTTCAACTTTTCCTCCAGGTTGTCATGTTAAAAAAGGATGTGGACCACAGGGAGCACACCCTTACTTTGGCTAAAGCAACAGGAAATAAAACTTGCCCAATAATGTGAGTGAAATCAGCCCCAGAAACTAGGCAGGGTATTCCATTAACAGTGAAACAGAAGTGTAACACAGTTGTATTATTTAGGTTAACATTGGTCTCAGATGTGAGACAGAGCTCCGTATTTGAACAAGTGCATAAATATAGAGCTCAATATTTTTTCGTTTTACTTGCCAGCTTTATAGGAGTGATAAATCAAAACCAGTATCTCAAAAATTATTTAAATTCTACAAATTAGCAGGTGCTTCTGCTCACACCAGCTGCATCCACACTGTCCTGCCAAAGTCTGCTTGTCTTATCTTTTTCAGGCTATTCCTTTATTTCGTATTGTCTCTTTTGTCCAGACAAAAATCCTTGGTGAAAGAGTTATTATCCAACATCAAAGCATTCCTTCTGTTGCTCTTATCTCTTTGATTCTGACTTGAAGAAGAATATATGCATACTACAGGCAGATGGCATCCTACTTATTATGTATAAACCCCACAAATCTTGACTAAAATATGCATAAAAAGCATAAAAGTGTGTATTTCAAAAAGCACAAATAGAAGTATCCCTAACCTATAGGCAATTCCCAAAACAATGAAACACTTGTATACTTCAAATATGCTTCAAAAACAATTCCCCCATTTTCCCTCTACGAGCAAGGTCTTAATGTTACAAAAACTGCCCATGGGTCAGCAAAGTATGTCAATATCATTACTGAAAGTTTTTATCATAATTACAACCTGAACTTACAACCCTCATTTGCTGAAGATTTGAGCTTTAATCTGAGTGCAAATGCTGTGAATTGCATTCTGACTGTAATTTGAGCAAGGCATTTTTCTCTCTGCTCAGGAAAACTCACAGAGACAAATGGCTCACATCTATGCTGAATAATATGTTACTGGTTCTGGTTCTGACATGAGAACAAATTTGAAAGTGAAAAAAAAAAAAACCCCACCAAACTTGTCAGAATTGGTCATTACCTTACTTTGATCATTCTTATGAAGAAAAGAAAAATTCCTAAACCTCAATACTATTCTAGCCCTTCATTTATGTTTAGGAATAAGGTATCTGTTACAGCAGTGCTTTACAGAAGCAATTTAAAAAAAAAAACAAAAAAACAAAAAACAAAAACAAAAAAAAAACCAAAAAAAAACCACAAAAAAAACCAGACAAATATATTCAATTTACAAGTCTTTCTCTACAGGGGTAATGGAGGAAAATCAGCTTCAGATTTAAAATGGCATACATCTGATAAGAACATTTTTAAGTTTTTCCACACAGTAAGCCCCCTGTAATCTCCAGCCCCTCACTCACTCCTCAATAACCGAGGCTGCCCTCCTCTCATTGCTTCCCCTGCCAATGAAATTTTGGCCAAGGTGGAAAAGGTGGGCTCTAGCCATAAAAATCTCTGTGTCTTGCATTAGCTCTACTTCTGACCCTTCTGTCTTAGCATATTCACACTTGTAGTGGAAAAACAGGGTTCCTGAGCCAATTTTTGTCAATCATGAAAAACTAATGATTAGGCTCACAGTATGTAGCTGGATTCTGTTCTTCAGTTTTATCTGACTATTCAGCTAATTTTTTGTTTATATTTTATGTTATTTATCACTGCTATTCAGGCCAAATGGGACTTCACACTGTAAACAATCCAATGAAAACCATTTGGAAAATAAATCCAGAACACTGTTATAATTAGGCTCTTGGTGAACTTGTGGCCCCTTTGGATGTAAGAAGACGAGTAAAAATAAGGGGTACAAAAAGCATAGGTTAGTGTAGTTATATCAAGAAATTAGCACAACATGAAAATTACAAAAAACAATAATAAACTTCACCAGCCAGTGATGCTACAAGGAAATATAGGAGAAGGCCTAGACACACAAGTAACATTCACTTCAAAAACATATTAAGGCATGGAAGAATTCTGTAATTAAATAGAAGCTCAAGTCTTTGCATTCATTTTTCCACCTTAAGAAAATCCTGACAAGAAAATTCGAGTGAAAACCGCTGAGCAAATCCATCTGAAAACAAAAGTAACATTTAAGATTAGCATCACCCACTTAATAATGACACTCACTTATTAATGACACCGCAATAGAATTTGAGCACCACACATATCCTACAATAATTTCAATTATGCTACACAAATAATATGAAAAAATGGCAGCTTATGAATACCTGCAAAGTACAGATGACTGAAACCCTTTTGAATTTTCTTAGGAAGGCAAGGAAAAACCCCCACATTAATGAATGGCTTTCAAAGATGATGCCAATGACATCCTGCAGGCAACTGCTGCTCCTTACTCTAATAAAATCTTTGAAGTATTACGCTTTTTTTCCAAAAGAATCCTCAAAGGATGCTAACATTTTTATATATGTGTAGAATGTGTCTGTGTGTGCGTGTGTGTGTGTGTGTGTGTATGTATATTTATTTATAAAAAGGGAAAATAAAGGGAGGAAATACCCACCAATACAGACCCGTCCTGTAGGGTCCAACTTGCTGCCAGATGAACATTGACAGTGGAATGACCCAAGGTTGTTCCTGCAGGCACCATTGACACATGGGCTGCTTTCACATTCATCTATATCTGCAATCCAGAAACAAAAGACATTATTAGAACTACAGAGTGCTTCTGAGAAGTACTACACAGTAATTTATACTTTGCAAATGCTGTTCTGGACTGTGAAGGGTGAGGACTGTACGAAATATTTGCCCCCCCACTCCTCCCAGTCAGGCATTCAAAAGATACATGAACAGACAGGTAGCCTGTATTTTGAAGTGCACATATTTTGGAAGTGTTAATTAAATGGCCCTTTTCTACAAGGAGAGTTAATTTCCAACACCACGGGCCATAAAGTTCTCCAGCATCAATTACAACTGTCCCGTGAGAAAACAAAACTCTTTTTTCACAGAATGCAAATGCATTCCCAGCCACACCATGTGGAGCACAAACAAAGACCTCATTGTTTCTGCCATTTATGGCTCCATGAGAAGAATTAAGAAAACCTGTTCAGAAGCAAAATATCACAATGCTGGCTGCAATTCTCTAGTTATGGAAACATTGAAGAAATAGCAGATGTAATTGGAATACTGGATATGGTACCTCTCATTGGCCCCAAAATCCCATTTATTATCCCTGTGAGGTTTTCAAGCCTGTTCATATGCAAGAATAGGACCCCTGCAAATAGCATTCTTTGCTGATTTTTCTTTTAAGTGGACTCAGTTTTAAGATTAAAACAATACAAACAAATTCTCTCCAAGAAGAATTGTTGATGCATACCCACCATTTCTTACCAAACCCAACCAATTTAATTTTTTAATGTGCATCCTGAATCAAGCCATATGTTCCAATCCAACCAGTTCCCTTTGGCAGGCCAGAGGTAAGAAATGTTTAGTGCTTGCTGGTGTTTGCTAGCAGTACTTGAGGAGTATCTTGTAATGTGGGAACTCTAGATGCTGAGAATTTTGGACTCTCTGTGCTGACAGGCACAGAACTTCAGGGAAGCACTGCATTTGACCCAAGGCCTTAGAACAGGCTTCCAAAAATTGAGAGATAGCACAGAAACAGTGTGTGTGTGGTTTGGATAGTATTGTGTGATTTCATAGGGTGAAAAACTTAGATTTGGGATTTTAGTGTATGGTGATATATGGGAGCCAAGATGGAGAATTTTGGGTGTGGATTAGTTGCCTTTTTTGCATCTTCTTATTCACGGATCTGGGTGGTTTTCTGTTATTGGGTGAAAGACGTCCACATTGCAATATCTATAAACCAGCTTAATTTAAATTAATTATAACTTAATGAAGTATCCAGCTAAGCACTAGAGATACTAATAGCATCAAGAGATCATTTTCCAAACAAATTGAAATGTCCTCTGCATTTTTTTTAAGTTCTCTAAGAGTTACAATTTGCTATTTTGATATGATGCATCAAGCCTTCATTTCACTAGAGATGTGTGTTACATGAAGCAAAAGGTATTTAAATAGATATAATTCATTAATATGCNATAAGTCAGTAATAGTCATGTATTGTTGAAAAAAAAAAAAAGTGAGAGAGAGAGAGAGAGAGAGAGAGAAATACCCAGAATCAGTAAACTTTGGAAACTGTGAGGTCCTCCATGCTAAAAGCAAGCACTTAATTTAGAAGTCAGCTTTCACAGATCCTATAATTACTGGACTTATCTACAAAGAGCGAACAGGACTTGTCTATGACTGTCTGCAACTTTCTGAATAATGACAGAGCTTTACGTTTTTGAAATCTACTCTTTAACTGTGGATTGACCCATTTTACAGATTAATCATACACAGATACAGGGATGGAAAATCTAAGAGGCTTTATCAGGTCAGGACAATGTACCTCATTGTTAATTCTGACAGAATAAGCTCCAAGTCTCTCTGCATCCAAGATGGCAATCTGGAGTCCTCACCAGCAATTAGCTGCTCTGCACCAAGGCCTTCTCCTCCCTATGAATATATTTGCTATTCTATACCTCAGTTTTTATAACCCAGGGAATCCTCCCTGCCTCTGTTGCTTTCCACTTTTTCCCCAGACAGCAACACCTGGTATTGGGGAGTGTTCTCTGCTGCTTTTGCAGAGAAACCAAGTGGTTCTTAAAATCGTAAATCACACTGACACAAAAAAAGCAATCTTAATTATGTACTTATGTCAAATAATCCTCTGGATAGAAATGTTCTGGGAGAAAGACGCTTTTACTTCCTCTCCATCTGCCATTTTGCTTTAAGAAGTTTGTCTAGCTTTAAAAAAAGTGAGAAAAAATTGAAAACACAGGACAAACTAACAAAACCGAAGTGATGTAGTCTATCCAAACAATCACATGTTCTTCCCTTCTTTTACTAAGTTGCAATTTCAGAGAAATTTCCACCAGGCATCATCTGTGAAGGTACTTAAAGCTGAAAATGGGTGATTTTCATGTAAAGTGTCACAGTGTTTTAACAGCTGGCAGCTGACCTCACACAGGTTTGCACAGACACAACCAATGTGCAAGACAAAGTAAAAAGCAGGCATATGCCACTATCCAAAACATCACTTCAAGAAGATGCATGAAACTTAAACTGCTTCACATTTATGGGGGTAATATGAGGTTATCATGCATATCTTTTATTTTCCCTGGCATTTAGCAAGGTAGGATTGCAACCAATTTTCTTTTAAGAAAAGACATCTTTTGTTTCAAATTTTAAGAGTTTAAACCAAAACCCGACAATAAATAATTGAGGGCCACACCTGGAAGCCAATGCCTCTGAAACTACAACCATAGAAGGGGGTAAGTGGAGATAGAGGGGCGAAAGTTCAACACCTTTTGAAAAGTAGAGGCAGCTCTCTTGGCTTCTTGGGCCATGCTCCAGACCCTTCTACATTTGATATGCCTTAGCCCTATGCTAAGTAAGAAGAAAAAAAAGAGAAAGAAAAACCCAAAGCCAGTGAATTTGGATAGTAGGCTGATAATAGTACATTGACTACATCCCAAAATCATCATCCAGGAAAAAAGAAAAAAGATTGAAGATGATATTAAGTGTATTTCAGCATTAGTGCGCTGCTGAATCAAGTGAAAAGGTAAACAAACTCCAAATATTGTTTCCCTATACCTGCTCATAACACTACTAAATGGTAATTTTTAAAAGAGTAAGCAAGAAAACAAATGGATTCTAACATTATTTTGCATGGTAAAATAAAACCTACTATGTATGAAGATATTTATTGAGGTGTGTTTTAAATTTTTTTTTTTCTCTCTAGTGAAGTGAATGTACATGAAAATGTCAGAGAAACAAAAATTGAAACAGTCCACTGTACATTCCGGGAAATGAACTTCAAAGCACATCTGGTTTACATTTAACTAGTTATGTCACTGGAAACACAAACTAAACCATGGAGCTTGTCATAAAAATCTCAACTTTCATGGCCTCTGGAGCCTCAAATAAGTCTACTCCTTACAACAAACTGATAAAAAATTTCAACTGAACTACAAACAAAACCAGTGAAGGGTTTTGTTGTTTCTTCAGAGTTGCTGATGAGAGTCATATTAAAAAGTTCTTGGTGACTAATAAGTATCAAAGCATTTCCAGTGCTCAACACAGAGCTCCTGACTACACCAGGTTTTTACAACCAGTGAACTAGTAACTCCAAAATGAATTATGAGAAACAGGATTTGGGTAGAAAGAGAATAATTTCTTTCTCTGCTGCCAAACCAGCATTACTACTGCCTACTCAATATGAGTATAAATGCAACACATTTAATAGGTTTTACAGACACTTTTACATAAAACCCATCCTGACTAGTTTTTTTTTTTTTTACCTCACTGGGTAAATATAGATGTCAAACTAACAACGAGATTCAAGATGTATTAATACTAATGGTATCATTACCACTAAGAAATAAATCCAAGTTTGAAAATGTAGATACATTTTATTTCAACAAGATTGGCTGGGTTGCCTGCATTCTGGCTTCTCATCCATCCAGCTTTAGGTAAGTGTTTTATGCTCTGATGTTCTTGGTAGTGAGCGCCTCCCCTTACCATACTACATCAGTTTTTCTGTCTAGAAGATTCCTCAAGAAGCATGTACCTTGAGGGCACACAGTACACTGTTTTCAGAGACAGAAATCTTCCAGTGCACAGATCACAGAGATGGACACTGGAGAATACATTCCTGAGCACCGTGGGTAGATAGGCACTGAGACAACTTGGCACAGAAAGCTCTGTCAATCTATGAGGTTAGCACAAGTAAAGTCTCACTCAGAACAAGTGGTACCAATTTGTAACATGCAAAACCAGCAAGAACTAACTTCTAAAGGTGACATCTGAAACCCACATGTATTAAAATATAGGGGAATATAATTTCTTTTGCGTAGAAGGGATGAAGATGTTTTGTGTAGAACATGTGAATGATTTTATACTGCTAGAATTTAAAACATTTCCACTTTCCTTTCTATGTGTTCTCTTAACTGGCAGTAACTTCTACCTGGATAATAATAATAATAAGGAGCTGAATACAGTAATATCTTCCACCACTTCAGAAAAATCTGGATGCTTACACTGGTTCATTTAACAAGTGTTTTGCAACAGAGAATTGCAGCTTCCCCATCACTCAAAGAAATGCAAAACCATTTGCTATAAAAACTTTCTAATGATTACAAATACTGAGATTTACAGACTGTGGAACCAAACAAAAAATAAAGGAGAAGACCAGTAAAATTCTACAACTCTGAATATTAATTAAGAGTTAGCACATAAGCTAACGCTTCCATTTTCACTTTTTGATGTGACGGTTCTGACCTCTTTTTCTCTGTCAAGGTCGGGATTAATATATGGGAAACGTAGGTTTCATGTTTGGACTTGGATGTTTATTATTTCTTATCTATTTACAGACTCACAAGCTGTGAGCTCTAAGTAGCAAGTTAGTGAAATGAGGTAAAATGGAGTGTTTCTAACTCTTTCCAAGGTTATTTAAGTGATAACCCCCCAGTAATGAGATGACACTTTTATTATTTATACTTTTGACCCAATAATGACCACCCAAGGTCTTCAATGCAGACATTTTTCACCCAGTTACAGAAAACCACCTAAAGCCATGAAGAAGAAGGAAGAAGGTGAAGAAGAAGGACCCAGACAATGGCCAAAGTCCTCCATCTTGATTCACATGTTACTATATACTAAAACCTTAAACTGAAGTTTTTCACCCTGTGAAATCACACAATACTATTCAAACTACACACCCACAACCCCCTGCTAACACTCAATCTCGGGAGCCTGTTCCAAGGCCTCAAGTCAAATGTGGTGCTTTGTTTGAGGGTCAGCCCCTTTTAACACAGAAAGTCTGAAATTCTCAGCCTCCAGGGTTCCAACATTTTGGTACAGTTTCCCATGTATTTTTTAAAAATAATTAAAACTCCTCATTAGTTTCTGCTATATGACATTTTTGCTGCTTTAACATCTGTGTTAAATAGTAACACAAGAAAGCAATTTTGATTATACAGTAAAAATAAAGGACAATTCTAGTATTATTAGGCAGCAATACTCAGGTCCTGGAATGCATCACAGATAACAGGATTTGATCTAGAATTGTCCGTCACCACAGACTGAAGGGAGAGAATAAGGGAGAAAAGAAAAAGGAGACTCTGTGATCAAGACAGATTTCCATAAATGACAGATATGGTGTTCCTGCTATATGGTCAAAGGCAAGCATGCATTCCCCTCTACTGTAGTTTAAAAATGTAGCTAATCAAAGGAGAACATTATCATATAAAAATTAAATGATTTCTTTGAAAGAAATTCAACAGCAATACCTAAACACACCAAAACCCAGAGAAATTAAAAGAGAAATGTGAAGATTGATGCAATATCACAGCTCTCTCTTTTCCTCTGGTATCTGCCATCACTCCTGTGACTGTTTCGTTTTGACATGACACAATAAACAACAAATCTGACACAACATGCAGGTTCCTCACCTTCACAGGTGTCTGTCTCTGAGCTGAACAGGTAACCCTTGGGGCAGGAGCAGCTGTAGCTGCCTGGAGCATTCCGGCAGAGCCCGTTGTCACACAGCCGCCCATTCACAGAGCACTCATCAATGTCTGCAGGGATGGGAGACAGACCATGACCAAAAATGACAATTCTTACTTTCAAAGCTCTAATTCACTTTCATGTTTTTACTGCAAAAACTTCTGTTTTGCCTTTAAAGTTGTTGGGTTTTTTTTTTCACCAGCAAACTCAAAAATTAGCTCCTGGTTAGTCTTAAAAGAATAATTATGTTTTCCTGCAATAACCTTGGTCATTGGAGTTTGGTCAACGACCTTGGTCAAATTACAATGATCTTTGTCATTTTTATGACTACACTGTATAAATTCATGAAGGTCTATTTGGTTTGAAAATGGTATTTTAACTATTTCCTTTTTTTTTTTTAACACACAAACAGCAGTGTGTTAATTACTTTAAATTAATTCTGAATCTGTTTTATAGGCTAAAATGGGGTTTTTTTATCCATGAAGTGGACTAAAATCTATCATGTATGGTTCATGTATAGCAACCATCTCAAGAGTACACATGTACCTCCCCTCCAGAGGAACACTGTATTTAAAAAAAAAACCCTCTGATTAGGACCAGGATATCAAGCACACTGACTAGGAAAATCCCATATATTAACAATTCCCTGAACTCCTCTTAAGCTAACTGAAAATAATTCTAATAAAAAGTAATCTGTCTTCCTCATTGCCCTACTATTTATTCTATGAAAGAAGAAAAAAATGTATAATTTTAAGCCTTTTCCTTTAATGCCCATCACATGTCAAAATAACCTGTGTTTATAGAAGAATATTGATAGGGTAAGTCAGGATAAACATGACATTCCATCCTGCTTCAGGTTGTTTTCTCTTTATTGACTGCTTGATTTCCTAAACCTAGTACTACAACTGAAATCTTGAAACAAATATATTTTTTGAGAGTTTTTAAATTCAAAAATACATAAGTAAAGTAAGAATGTAATATAACTACAATCTGAAGAATTTTGGTTTCCCCAACTACTTTAGATTTTCCAATCTGTGCTTATTCCTGTAGGATTCAGACAACAAAGCCTAAATTTCTCCAGATCATGAAGCCAACATTTAGGTTTGGCAGCCATGAATTTAAAAAAAGCTTTTCTTTAAAAACCTGTTCTAATCTAATTTATCTGATTTCAACCAAGGAAAGGAGGATAAATTTGTAAACTGACATTTTTCAAGAGTAATTTTGAGCTTGTTATCATACAATCCTTTAGCCCAAACTGTGCAGTGTGATGAATGCATTATTTCAATCTCATAGACTAACTTCAGATTTGGACTTGATTTTGTTGTGTTATGCTCTGTAAAAACACTGAACAATGTAGCTCAGGCTTTAAACTTACTCAGACCTGACAAAAATACTATCTGCATTTTGACTGATGATCATTTTTATTTCCTGGCATCTCATAAATTGTGTCATTAATTAAAATCTTTCAACCTTTTATCTGGTTGTTATTATTTAAATTCTTTTTATGGAAAAATTCTATCCAAGAATAAACACATCCTCACATTTAGTTAGCTTTATCCTTATTTCAGTAAATATGCAGGTTACACTAGCACTTACCAAATCCCAGGAGTAACTAGATAAATAAAACCCCTTCCCATAAAATCTACTTGGAGAACGAATATTACATGAAGCACTTTAAAAATAAAAACACCAATACTTCTCTGCAGCAGTGCTTTTCCTGCCAAAAGTCATGTTTAGGACTTTAGGAAGTAACTAGATGTAAAGTTCCTTTATTCAAGCAGATGAAAGGAGACACTTCCTTTACTTTGTGTTTGCTTTGCATTACCAGGAAGGAATGTTTGATATGAGAACTATACCACAACTATATAGACCAGGTTGTCCCCAGAAAAACTGCTGGCGTTTTGCTGAGCACAAACGACAGTGACAGAGAAGCAAACCTTTAAGTGCAGAGAGTAATCATTCACTAAAATAAATAAATAATTCACCACAGTACTTGAGGACAATACTTTGGACATCCTGATGGGTTCAGAGAGATTTCCATTAGCTTTTAATTTAAACAAATTTTGCCTTTCTGCTTAAAATTACAAGGCTATAAGCAACATGACTGTACAATGCAGTTGTGTACAATACACTCTTTTTGGATGAAAGAATTCCCAAAAGAAAAAAATCCCACTGAGTTTTATGTATGCCTGTATTGGTTTGGCATGAATGGTAAAAACCAATTGGTGATCTGCTTTAAAACCGACAGCCAGGTTGGCCAGTTGGATACAAATGTACACCCCTGGGACACAGGGGTTAAATACAGGTGGGATTTTGGGAACGCTTCCTTCCTGCTGCGGGCCTGCCATGAGGTAACATGGAAGCAGGGGGAGCAGCGGGGCTCAGCTCAGGCCCTGCCGCCCCCGGGGCCGTGCCGGGGCTGGCCCTGGCCGGAGCCCAGCCGGGTCCCCGAGCCCGGCAGACGCCGGCAGAGGAAGGGGAGCCGCGGCTGCTGACACCCAGCCCTCCTACGGCCTGCCCCTCGCCGCCGGCCGGGCCCAGGGAGATGATCCCCCCGGGGCCCCGGAGAGCAGCACCGAGCCCAGGCTGGGCCAGACCCACCCCATGAGACCCAGGGCTGCAGGGGAGAGAAGATCCGGGCGCCCTTTCTGAGCTTTTCTACACCTCGAGGATTTGAGGCTTTCA
>WBMY01005425.1:84227-94898 GCA_013397315.1 Donacobius atricapilla | reverse complement strand
TTTAGTGTGTGTTAATAAATCTAACTGTTTCTATCTTTAAGTTAAACCTGTTTTGCCGTTATTCTAATCCTATTCCATAGTAGGAAGTTAGACCACTACACTACATTTAACAAAACAGAACTGGCGAATGTGAAACCGCTACAATGCCCATGAATAATAAAATCAATTAGATGGAGAGTGAAACCTGCAATGTTACCTCCTGCTTACACTTCCCAAACAGTAACATTTACCCACCAAATCACAAGAAAATATACAGTAAGAGTAACAATTATGCAGTGATTGAGAAAAGCATCATTCCAAGAATTTTACATTCTCATTGTAGCTTGAGAAAGTAGATGTCCTGCAATCTAAATTCTGTCAGGTCAAATCAACATCAATGCAATGATAAATAATTCAGCCTCAATAAAAAACAGCAAATAACTTACCCACACAATTGGTTCCAGCAGGATCAGGCTCATAGCCAATGTTGCAGTTACAGCGATAGCTGCCACGCAGGTTTTCACAAATTCCATTGGAGCAAATATCAGGATCCAAAGCACACTCGTTAATATCTGCATTAACACAACAACAGAAGATAATCAGACCCTGACAGGTATGACAAACCTGTTCCGGTGAGAGGTGTGGGTAACACCTGACTCACTGGATGCTGGGGCTCTCAGTCAGAGCCAAGGCACAGCACAGGTGCAGCCTGAAGGCTGAAAGAGGTGATTATTCTCCTTTATTTAACACTAGAAGGCCAAACCTGGAATACTGTGTCCAGTTTTGGGCTGCTTTACATGGGCTCACTCCTCAAGCTTCCTAATGCACATACAGAAGCCTGTCATACTCTTGGCACCCCTTGCCAAACTCAGCCAGAGTGGCCTAGCTTTCCCAATCCCATCCTTACACATCTGGGCAGCTTTCTTCTTCACAGCGTTCTTCTCTTGTTCCACTGACTGCGTGTTTCCTTCTTACACTTCAGTTTGATCCTTACTCAGCCATGTTGGTCTTTGCCTTCCTTGCCTGATTTCTTACACAGGTGAACAGAGAGCTCTTGTGATCTCAGCAAAACATTCTCAAAACTCTGTTCTGCTTCTTTAAACCTGAGGGCAGTTTCCCAGGGAATCCCATTCACTGATGCCTTAAGCAACTGAAAGTCCATGCTCAAGAAATTCAGGATGCTATCTTTCCTCTCCACCTGGCCCACACCCTTCAACTCAGCATGAAATCCAACAGGGCATGACCAATGCAGTCCAGCCTGCCATCAGTCTGGACATCACTAATTAGTTCATCTGTGTTGGTAATCAACAGGTCCAGTAATGCTTCTGCTCTGTTTAAACTATAACCTAGATTAAGACATTTTCCCCTCAGACTGTTCCAAGTGTCTCCTGGACTACACACAGCTCATGTCAGTGTGGCTAAATTCCCTCAGCAGCATCAGTGCCTGAGGTGTAAGAAGAGGCTGAAGGGACTGGATTTGTTCAGCTGAAAAGAGGGAATATCAGAGGGACCTCTAACAGCATTTCCCTGATTTTAACAGATGATTACATACAAGACAGAGCTAGAATCCTGTTTGAGGTCCACAATCACATGGCAAGAGACAACACTTGCAAGACACAACAGTGGAAATTTAAATTGAACACCAGGAAAACAAATTTTCACCATGCGTGTGCCTACGTACGGGAAGAAACTGCCCAAAGGGGCTACGGGAACTCCATTCTTGGAGATTTTCCAAATTCTACCAGGCAAAGCCTTGAGAAATGGTTCAGTTTTGTCAATATCCTCACTCTGAGCAGAAAGTTAGGTTGGATGACCTCCAGATATTCTTTCCAACCTAAACTGAAAGGAAACTATGTGTTTGTAAGAAAAAGCTTGACACAAAATACCTAGCTTGTGCACACAAAGCCTTGTGGTTTAGGGATCTAGGTAAGAAGTTATAAATTATTATGTGACACAAGAATTTTCCTAATAAAGAAGTAATGCATAGGTTAAAACTACAGCATATTCAGTCCTATAAGAACTTGTTGGAAATGTAAAATTTTTCTCATACGGAAGGAACAGGATGATGGATGACTTATACTCCCTGAACTTACAGTCCCATATGAAATTTCTGCTGTAGTTGGAAAAGTCCAAAATATTCATATGATCTATAAGAAGAGGAACAGACTAATTTTAATACTTCTTGCCTCTGAGGAAAAGAGGGTTTTTCAACATTTTCCTTCTTCTCATATGGTAAGCCCATTACTTTAAATAGTTCCTTTCCCAAGCCCTGGAAAGAAAGGGTGCTGGCCTAGCTGTGACTTCATGAAAAGCTTGTTTTATACTTGCAGGGCTCAAATTTTTGTAAAGAGCATTTCCTCTCTAATTACAGTGCAATCTAGATACTGATTTACATTTAATCATATATGCATTTGGAAAAAAACATGCTATCCCTGGACAAAACTCAGTGCTATGAGATATCCGAAAAACTTCGTAAGAAAGTGCAATTTGACATACTACTTCAGATTTGTGTTTTCCTTAGAGCAAAATGCATTCTGTAGCTTACTAGACATGTTTAATTCTTGGGGACAAGCCACACAAGGAGTGTACAGGCAATGACAGGAGTAGCAGCATAAATACTGGCTGCACTGTTGCTGACAAGATGTACAAAGAATGCTGTGTTTGTCCCAGAAACCTGAACAAAGGAGGACTTTGGTTGAGACATGAACTTGTGATCTTTGTCATGCATTTGGTAGAGAGCACAGTTGTTTCAACATTTTAATGAGAAATTATATTTCCCATGAGTCCAGAAGGACACATAAACCTCTCTACCAGGCTGCATGCAAATTCTTATGGTAGGATGCTGCTTGTTCAACTGTATTATTGAATGCTGACATTATTTCTCTGAGGTTTACAGATTCTTCAATGGACCTTGTATGATTCACTGAGAAGTAAACTGAGAGAATTTATAAATTCCATGGATTTCAAATTACTCATACAAGCTTACAACGTGTCAAGCAACAAAGAAAAAAATATGCAGATACTTACAGTACTGAACAAAACCAGAACTTCTTTCACTGAAGTGCTATTTTTAAACATTATTACTAAATGTAATTATGGGAGTTCTTATTCTGTTCCTGCTGCATAGGACAGGAGCTTTAATGCTGACAAGGATAATTATTAACACATCAGACAAATATCTAGCAATAAATTTTATGTTCCTATATTCTCTTACTCCTTCTTCAACCCATTTTACTTATCTGGCAGCTGCAGCATGCTTTGCACCTACTTCAGACCTGGCTCAGCCATTATTTTTTAAAAACCCTGTCTCTGTGGTACTAGAAGAAGGATCTGGAGCTTTACAGTTCCCAATACTAAATGCAAGTGGTAGCTTTCAGGACTTTTTACAAGGATATGGTTTTTTCAGTTAAGCTCCCTTCCAGTTTTTAACTCAACAGAGAAAGAATCTGTCGATGGAAATGATCCATCAGTCATAGGTCAGAACTCTGAAACAGATTACTTGTTTTTCTTGATAGAGTCAGGCAAAATCCACTGTTCTAGAGAATTAATCTCAGCCTTTTTTCTAGACAACATTCAAATACTGTACACTCAGAATTAAAATACTAAAATCAACATATTAATCTTGAGGTTAAAAACTACACTCTATTATGTTATCAAAGAACATAATTCTGAGGATCTTTTTTAACTTTGGACTGTTGTCCTGGAGTGACTTAATTATGCTCAATTGTTAAACTTTTAATTTGTTAATTGCTTGTTGAATAAACAATTTTTTCCACTTTTCTCAAAAGAGGTTTACCTCCCAAACTGGTTGGGGGAAGGGCCACTTAAATTTGCTGCATAGAAAAAAACACTTCGGAAATTTCCTCCCAAAACTTGCCCTAAACCAGGACAATCATATATATTAAAGAAAACATGCAACATACCTCTTCCATCAACAGTAATACCTATTCCACTGCTACACAGACCATGGAACTCAGCTGCTCAGTTGAGGTGGAGATGTTGGGGAAAAGAAAATGTTATTTCCAGTATTTCACCTTCTTTAATCCTTAACTAAATCCACACGATTTTTTTCCAAAGTAATTTTTCTACAGTATAACTAACAAAATGCTAATGTTCGCATGAAATATCCGTTTATAGATAATTTAGTTAAATCTGTCAGGTAGCACTTCATCCTGAACTTTCATATATGTACAAAACGAAATTTAGATGACAGCTGCCCTCTCAAGTTATTGCTTTTGATCACACCGTCAGTTTCACTTGTTTATTTTCTAAATAGTTTTCTGCTGCTTCAGAAAACAATATTAAATGGAAATTCTCTCCAAGATGCATCACCTCAACTCTGAAGTCAAGAGATTTTTTTTTTAAATCAATCCTCTGGTTTACTCAAAGAATTGATTCTTATAAAATGAAATATAGATTTCTAGAAATAATATGGGCTGCTCTTTTAAGCTGGACTGACTGGGACAGGAAATTTACAAATTCATTGGAGAGTTCTGCTTATTCTCTTGCAAGAGTTATTACTTACAGCAAACACTTAATTCAGGAGCCCAAATTCAACCTGTTCACTTTTCTTAAGGGCATGAAATAAATCAAGAATGTGATCTCAACAAGACTTTTTTTTTTTAAAGTCTATATTCACTGTACCACTCAAAGAAACATAAAATTTTACCTGAGTTTTTAGCAGGGCAGGGATGACATGGCTCTCCAAAACCATAGTCAGGGTTGGCACAGCAGCATTCAGACTTTGTCACAGCACCAGGGAAGGGGTGGACACACAGCCCTTTTCTGATGCCTCCATAGCACGTGCTACGCATGTGAGTATCTAAAGAAAAAGGACAAGGGAAAAAGTAATTATTTCCTTAGGCTGAGGGTGAAATGTAAGCATACTATCCCAAAACCTAAAACCCCTTATTTTTGGTCAACAAAAAAGTCACACTGGCTACCTCTGCACTGCCTTAATAATCCTGATGGCACCAAGGCCAATTCTCAGCGTGGTTACCTCCTGGGGCTTTCTCCAGAGCACTTTCAAACCACCTAAACCAGGATTTTGTGAGTAAATTCAAAGGCATTCCAAAGGACCCAGCAAAGGAGACTTACACCCCGAAGCAGCCATGTAAATCCATCAACAAATATCAAAGTAAGGAACACAGAATGGCCTGGATCAGCATGTGGTGGCTGATTTGTCCCTTTGAGAAGTACCACAGACATCTGTGACTTCCAAAATCGTTCCTCAGGTAGGATAACTCACCAGCAGCCCAGGTCTGGTAATATGGGAGAACACCTGCTTCTGAAAAGAGGAGCATGGTCTCCAGCTGTATTTACAAAATCATGAACAGAAACGCAGTTTTAGCAGATTGTTCACGACAGCATTTATGTGAGAGGACCATCTCAATGGGTTTATATATAAACAGGCACCAGTGCTGGATTAGCACACTGAAGAGGCCCCAGAATCTAGCTGGGAACAGCAATCTAGCAAATCTTACACACAACTCGGCAGTGAGGAAAGCAGTACTACTGCCCAGAGTATAAGAAACTTCAGAGGGGTTGTGATTAAAACCCCACTCTGGAAGTTAAAAGTGCCATCCTTGGGGAGAGGGCTGGAAATAATGGCCTGGATAAACCACCACTTATCATACAAACAAAACACAGAACACCTGACAGCTGACTTAATCACATAAATCAGTTTGACCGCCTTGACCGGCATGACGCAGGAAGAAGCATCTTCCAAGACAGACCCTCCATACCTACCTTTACAGGAATAATCATCTCATATACTTATCCAAGAACTATGAGAATGTCTCTGAGACTGCTTTTTATGCATTTATTTGGGGTTTTGTTGTACTTTTCTGGTTTTGGTCTTCCTAAGGTTCAATGCTTTTTCCCATGTTTGCTTATAGGAGAGTATTAGAGATCTTTTAGCAAGCATGTGGTTGGACAGTCTTTCTAAGAGTGTGTAGCTGAGAACTGCAGGATACAAAAAGACCAAATAGCCCTTACTTTTGACTCCTATAATTCTACAGACACTGTTGGAGCTGCATTAATACCCTTTGTTTCATGTATCTTTATGGGCCAGAACACAACACAGCTTTAATTTATGCTTCTTGTCAGTCCCCCAGTAAAACCACCATGCACTGTGGCCTGGATATGAGCCTGAGTGGACTCAGAAACTGAAATGGTTTTGAGGTAATCCAGTCAGTTATTTGCTTGAAGTAGGACTCCAAAACAACAAAAAAAAAAGCTGCATGAGAAGTTTTACAGTGAATGTTGAATATCCAGAGCCAATCCAAATAAGAACTGGCAATTCCTTATGTGTTCTGTCGGCTCTTTGAGTGCTGTAAGCTGGCTCCTGTATAACAGTACTGCCTGCACATAAATGTTTTCTCTTGCTTTTGGTATCCCATAGAACAGATAGTTCTGGAGCACAGCTAAATATGTCCTAGATTTTAGAGTTTTTTCCTTGCCAAGAATCTAGGTGAAGCCAGTACAACTTTCTTACACTTGACATCAGGAAAAGATTATGATGCCTCAAAACAGTTGAGGACGTTTATGCAAGAAATGTCTTTTCATTTACTTTGCAAGATAATTAGCGGCATCACATCCTTTCCCTCCACCTTAGACAAGGCCAGTTGTCATTCTGACAAGTTCTGCTGTGAGCAAAAGGACTTCAATCACTGCCCTGTCACAGAAGGGGAGGCTTCCCCCTAGTTATGTGCCTGTGAGGGAATGGAGAAGCAAATCAAGAGAAGGAAATGGCATCAAGGGAAATGGCAGAGGGACAGAAGACTGGAAAGTATGAAAGACTCTGGAGAAGTGGAGTGTGGGAAGTAGCTGAAGGAAGATACAGGTGTACTGAGCAACTGCTCTGCACAAGAGAGCAAGTGCTTCAGCACACATCAACACTTTTAGAGAAATGAAACATAGAACCTGGGGACAACTGCATGCCTAGTTACAGGAAAACAGTCTGATCTACATAGTCAGCGATTCACTAGGCCTGTGAAGGATGAAGAACCAAGCTGGCTCTCCAGCAAGCAAAACAGCAATGGTGTGACATGGAGAACGTCTTCCTACAAGCAAGAATGAGAAGGACAGGCACTTCTTTGTGGATGGTTCAATTGCTGCAGGCACCTCACAAAGCTCGGCTCTCCATTTCACAACAGTACTGAGTCTGGACCTTACTGATGAACCTGTGCTGCTTCCATGTTTAGGTTGATTTACCTTCAGCTACTCATTTCAGAGCATCAAGAATTTATTTTTTACCCTGGATCAGACATTAGCATTGCTGCTGCTGTACCTGTTTATGGGACTCTCCACTCTTTCACAAGGCATAGCACTTCTACACTCTTAAATCTGGCAGTGTAGTACTTCAATACCTACAAAAACAATCATCACATTTATGGTCCATATAAGGTGGACCAGTGCTTGACCCACACTCAGGGGAAGTCACTGCACCCATCCAGGAGCCTTATATGGACAAATCAGGCTTACAACAAACACTTTTGGCTCTACAAAATTATCAGGGTAAAATAAAGCTTAGTTACTGTGTCCTGGATGACTCTGGGTCTGAGAGGTAATTAGAAGTGTCTGAGCAGAGAACAAACAACATTATGTGAAGCTGGAGTTGCAGCTCAGCACAAGTTCTGAGGTGATACATGCTCACATACAAAGCCAGCGGAGGTGTCCAAACATGGAGCTGCAGCTGGAAGTACAGCCAAACCTAAAAAGCCTGCAAATATTCAAATATTGGAAGCTTGGCTCCAGGTATTTAGCTGTTCCATGACTCTATAACTGCTCGTTTTCCAAGCATTTGTTCCCCTTTGCTGTACCTTTTTCAACCTTGTATAACATTTTGTGATTTACTCAGTCATACTTAAAAATTCTAAGTAAAACAGCAGTTTTTTTCTATGTGTACTCCCACCAGGATCAAGGTAATTATTCAGAAGTAAAACAGAGCTCAGAGGAAGAGTGAAGTTATTAATTTTTAAACTAGTAATGATCTTCTAGCAGCCAGAATTATTTAGGCCATGCAATATATGGAATAGAATAGCCAGACACAGAATTCCTGTCGTTAACACAGCATGTGGATTATGTATAAACATACGTACACAATTCTGAACAGCAGATTGGCTTGGAAATTCTGTTCTCAAGTCATGTGTAAGGATATTTTGTTGTGCAGTATTTGAAATTTCCTATGTTACTTTATGGCTGGAATAATTACATCATCTTTTTAAAATGAATTTTCCAACTAGATCATGATTCTGCTTTATGATTTTTTGTTGTGTGAAGGATACTTCCTGTTGAAAATGTAAGCATTTATGGTAAACCTTCAAGCTGTGTAACACATAACTTCTCAATAAATGGTGCTCACAGAGGATGGCCAATCTTCAAGTCTTCTGCTGCTAGTACTGTGACAACATTAGGTAAGTGAAAGCACAGAAAATTAAGTACTGTATTGATTCTTTGCAGCTGTATCACTGACAGGGGTAAAGACGAGGCCAACTTGGAACACAAAAAAGGTACTGAACAGCCTGTACTCAAATCTGGTTGTTGGTGTGCCACTGAGCAGCGAAATTCCAGTATTTAAAATAGTACATGAGGCCTTTTCTCATAGTTTAACTTCTTGCTACTTTTCTCCAAACTTTCAGTAGTAAACCAGAAGAAAACAACTTGGATACCACACAGAAGGGAAAACAAATTGCTTTTGTTGGTTCAGTCTTTAGTAGTTTTGCTTACTAGGACATTTAATTTATTTGAAACAACAAAATTTGTGTTCCCACTGAAAGACCGAGAACATGTTTTTAGCTTTTTTTTGTGCTTATGTTTTTAAGACAGTCTTAGTTTTTATCGTGCATTTTTAAAGCTGAAGTGGTAAACAGAAGGGGTTAACTTGTGGTAGAAACACTTGTCCTAGATATTGTTTTTAGGAATTTCCAACTTTTGCACCATCAGGAGTGTTATCTGAAATGAGCTGCTAACAGCAACACGAGGATTTAGTATGTCCCATCCCTTTGGTGTGAGAACCTCCAAGCATTGTGATGCAGTCTGCTTTTCCTTTATCTGGAAATATACCGATAAGACAAAGGCAGATATGACACCCATGAGCCCATCCACAAGAACAGTCTTAGCACTGATTACTAAATATGATTATTGTAGAGTCTCTGGTCACTGACGTGCCTGATGACAGACACATGCAGGAGCTGGGGAAGGAGAAATTTAGGGTATTTAGGACTGATATTCTGCTACATAGAGGGAAAAGGTGGTATCTCCTGTGGATTAAATTAAGGAACTTTACAGTATTGCAAAATACACACAGTATCATAACTCTCAGAAATCCCTATCAAATATTTATTCCTCTCCTCTCTCCTCATCAGTGATCAGCAGAGAAGAAGGGATTCAATTCTTGCCCTCCACACTTCCTTCAATTCTTCATCAGCTTGAAAATGATCCATTTTTTGTCACTCAAGCTTCCTGAAGATATGCTACAGCCCCTAGCAGAGCTTAATGAACAATCTCCTAAATGCCAAACAGTACCATTTGAGAGGATTAAGAGGTTGATAACATTGCAAAATATTATTTTTCATCAGACTAGAAAGGGTATGTCTCAAAACCAAAAGGAGATGGCAGGAAGAGTAAACCCTTTAAGCTTACTTTCATATGAGGAACAGGTAAACAAGAAGTAATGCCTCTCCAATTCCACAGAGGAAATTTTTTCTTGTCCTTTAACAAGAGCTTATGGGATTGCATCTTGTTTGTGGTTTGATGGTAACGTTATTTAGAAGGAAATCATTTGATGAATTTGATAACTAACCTAATAATTCCAGTTGTTTCTCTGTGAAGAAAAAAGAATACATCTCACTTACCTACACACACACGACCATCAACTCCAACAACCAAGCCAGGTGGACAATCACACCGAAATGAGCCTTCAGTATTTATGCAATGGCCATTCATGCAAATTCCTGATGTCTGGCATTCATCAATATCTAAGAGAAGGCAAGGCACTTCAGCAATCATTCTGTTTCTAAGCAAAATTACAGCTAACAGTTTCAGAACCTTATCAAATTACTTTATGATACAAGATAATAATATCTTTGTTTTGTTTCTAATAAAAAATTAATCATGGAATAACCAAATTTCCAGCTGCACAAACACACAAAAAATCCCCAAAACAGGCAGAACTGTAGGATTAGACATACTTCATATTCATACATGCATGTATTCACACATCAAGCAAAATCAACAGTAAATTTTCCCCTTTTTCCATCCCATGATATTTTATTTTGCTATAAAGTGTTGCTAAAGAGCACTAGACACAAAATATCCTTATGATGGTAAATTTTAATTTCAAAGAACTTTTAAGTGGTCATCAATTTCTAAGCACAACTGCATGCAATTAAGAAAAGCACAGCTAGTAGAAATAGTTCAACTTCAAATCGGAAGACTAATAATTTAGACAATTTACTAGAAGTGGCTCAAGCCCAAACCTACCTCTCTGGGCAGCAACAGGTATCTTCAATTAGTTTGCTGAAACTGAAGCTAAATCAGACTGTATTCTTAAAATGTTTAATGGAAGTTTTTAGTGATTGCACTTTAAAAAGTTTATAATGCTGTATGATCCGCAAAATGACTCAAGTGTTTTGCACTCTGAATTATCAGAATAATGATGTAGAAAATGTGTGGGGGGGGGGGGGGTGG
>WBMY01005425.1:41307-69949 GCA_013397315.1 Donacobius atricapilla | reverse complement strand
GGTTTGGGGTTTTCTTTTGTTTAGCTAAGACACTAAATTGGTGCACAGGATATCTGAATTCAGTACAATCCCTGTAATGGCCTTTCCCAAATTTTTTCAACTATTACGGTACAAAAAGCAAAACATGGACATTCTTACTTATTTTAACAAGTGCTGTTGTTTCCCGGAAGAACAGGAGAAAAAACCCAACCCACAAAATATGTCTGGATGCTCAGGGGAAGAGGGTACACAGGGGATCTCAAATCTCTCCCTCTTAAGTAGGAGGAGAATTGCTATTATAGTAAGGAAGGTCAGAATAACTATTACAAGACTCCAGCCTCTGAACACTGGAGCCTTGACTATTACTAACTCCAACTTGGATTTTGTCCTTTGTAGCCAGTAATATTTGATCTGCTTTTCCATACCTAAAAGAGGGAAAGGAGTGAGCAGAATACTCCACACCACATCATTTCAACTCCAAGTTTGTGACAAAAAAAAACTTCATTAAATTAGTCTATTAAATAATTTGTCAGTACACAGGTTCTGTTAGCTCATAGGACAGCAGCTCCTTACATTCTTCCCAAAGGCCCAACCCACATCTACAAACACAGATATATATATATATAGATACATAGATTAAAAAAATATGTAACTTTATTCAAATTACCAGTCCTACTAATTGCAGAAAGTGCAATTGTTTGAAGGACTGGCTATAGCTTTTTCCTATAAATTTTACTCTGAGAGTTTATGAACACTTAATTAGGCATACAAGTAAAAAAGCCAGAATAGAATCATGGCTTTCATTCCCTGCTCAATCGTGAGAGTAATGTAAGCATGGTATTAGGCTGGTATAATTTTGGCATTACCAGCTTGGCTGTCAAGTTTCACAATGTCTTTCTTCCCCGGAAAAGATGGTACAAACTGTGAGGAGAAGGCTGTTATTTGCCTAATTCCCTGCAGGGAATTATCTCACTAGGGAAGCTGTGATCCGGGACTAGTTAGTATTTAACTTTTGCCATAGACACAAGTAGCAGGGGTTTTAAGGACAAAAAGCCAGAACCTACAACCTGTTCTGCAGCAGGCTGCCAACAACAGGAAATGAAGACCTGTTGATTAGTGAACCATGAAATAACAGCAAAATCAGACAAGAGATGATGTTTCACTTCTATTATGCATGGTTCCCTAAGCACCACAGCTTTTTAAGAAGATCTGTGTTAAAAATACATTCAACTTTTCCTGTGAATACTATCAAGGAGAACTGCAGAATAACATTTTCAACAGTTAAAGCTTTAGATAATCAGAATGCATAGAATGCTCAAAGTACTCTTTTCAGAAGAAAGGAACCATGCCTCTGAGTAAATTCTTCTGGCATCAAAAGAACCACAGACAAGAGAATGAAAAAGATCCAGTGCACTTCTAACAAAAAAAGGTAAGTAACTATGGATAGATTATGATAGATTATAGGTAGACTGCCTCCGAGAAACAGCCACAAAGAGGTTAAGGACCTGTGGGTAAAATTAAGGACGAGGCCAATAAAAAACATCTTATTGTTGGGATCTACTTGAGCCATCTCCAAGAAGCTTTAGAAGAACTAATTTATGCAGAAAGCCAATGCAAGGACTTTCTTTCCCTCTCTCTCTCTTCTCTCTCCCTTTCCTTTCCATTCTTTTTCTTTCTCTCTCTTCCTTCCTCCCTATCCTCTCTGTCTTCTCTTTCCTCCTACCCTTTATTTCAAATACAACCCCCATGTGCTGATACCAGGAGGTCAGGGACAAACATTCCAATTTCCACGACAAATGTGTAATTTCCTAATGCCATTTTTAAAGTTTTCATGGACCTTCTGACTTTTGTTGTTCCTTTTCAACCATGAGCATCTACACACCTGCCTGCTCCCTCCCCTTTCAGGTGCTGAGTAGAAATTAAAACTAGCGAACACAAAAAAGCCAAACCACAGACAAACAAAAGAATGTGGAGGGCAGGACCAGAAAAAAACCCGTTGGAGTTTTTAAAATATTTTACTTAGGTATTACTTGCAACAGCACTAGAAGCAACATTTTCACTGCAAGGACATGATTTTTTAACTGACTATATAATTTAATTTTTCTGTGAATGCTGTACTGTAGGCAAATCTCAGCAAAACTCTGAGGGGATGTCCAAAATCAGCTACAAACATTGTACCTGAATACTGAGTACAATGTAATTTGGTACCATAATTAAATTGCCTGCAAATAACAACTCAAATCGTTTAATAACAAACTCCTCTTATCAGTACCACTTAAATGTGAAAGCAACCGCTGGTTGAGATGGAGTCTGAGAGTTCTTATTTCTTTCAAAGGCATGAAAATGTCACTGAAATCAGCGAAGTCTTCAGTAAACTCAGAAAAACTCAGCAATTTTCTTCCACATTATCTTAAATTATAAAGAATTGATACTGCCAACTGTATCAACACATTTACAAAGTAAATATAGTCTGTGTTTATTAAACTACTTAATTCTTCATCTAAAAGAGGCATTTCCTTGGTATTTTTCGCTTACCTAGAGTCGTCAAAACTGCCACATTTGCTTTCAGTCTGTAGTCACTAGGCCAAAAATATCTACCTGAACTAGAATAGATCTTTTAGAAAACAAAGAAAATCCTAGTAACCCAGCAGCAGTTATGTTACTCACGCACCAAGTTTTTACCAATAGTTCTGAATTTTCAAAGAGAACAAACACTGCTTTTTACCCACAAGAATCAGACAGAAAAAAACACCTAATGCAAAATAGGAATAGCCAAGTAGAAAAGATGGGATGCTGCAAAGTAGAAACAAAAAGTACAGTTCAGTAATATCTTGCCTATCAGGATCAGACAGTACAACTATTCAATTATTTAATAATGTTCATTACCAGAATGCTCTAATGTGCTGCAAAACCCCTTTTTAGGTTTCTTCTCCTACAGCATCACTTACCATCACATTTTTGAGTTGCCTCATTTTGTTTATGGCCAACAGGACACTTGCATTTGTATGAACCTACTGAATTAATGCAGTTTCCTCCTTGGCAGACTCCAGGGATAGCCTGGCACTCATCAACATCTGCAAACACACAAAAAAAATGACCCAAATATGACTACTTGACTTAAGATAGAAAAGTAATTTTCAGTAACTTCCTGCTGCATTTCATTAAGTTCTACTTCCACTTCAGATTGTGTTGGGTTTTGGTTTGTTTTTTTTTTTTCCTTCCCAGTTGTAATTTGGTTACACATAAACCACCCCGTATTTCTGTATGTTTTTATACAAAGCTATCCAATAGGACATTTCTCCACTTGGCTCCCTTAGTACCTCTGCCATGAAGTTACCATCCAGGTGTTTCAAGAACCTTCTGAACCTGTTTGTTCCAGCTTTGTGGTGCCCCCTGGTAACATCCAGCAAGAGTATGGAACTCTTTTTCAGGTGGATGATCAAAACCCTCATAAGGCTTTGAAACTCAGGTGAAATTCCACCTGAGTCTGTGGATTATAGGGCTTCTTCTGTTTTTATTCCTCCTGGTGCCTGTGCTATAGATATTTGTGGTATTTGCCTGGTCCAGTCACCTGCTTTTCTATTTAAGCAAGTATAACTTCTCACAGTCTAAGAAAAAGGCAAGCACTTTTTGCAGGTTTAGGGGTTTTTTTGGTAACCATCGGACTTAGGTTTAAGTACATTTGCTGAGAAACTTGCATGTAGCTCCTGAGTCCCAGCTGATTTAGCCCTTATACTACCATGTCCAAAATGCAACAGTTAGACTGCAAACAGATTAAGGACTTAATCAAAGGCATAGATTTTCTTCATTTTTCTTTTTTTTCTTCCTCCCTAAATAACCAGTGCTTGCTGCCTGTTTACTCGGAAATCAAACATTTCATGTCTGAAGAATTTTAAGGAGTGGTGGGCTTGACTAGGCGCTCTCCAGAGATCCTGTCCAACCCTAATTATTCTGTGATTCTGTGAACCTTGACATGACTTAGAAACATCTAGAGAGAAGATGGTTCCAGCATTTATTGACACACAGCCCACCCAGCAGCTCCCTACTCAGTAAAACATGTGGTGTTTGTCTTCTGACCCTGGGGCCTCAAAAGGCATTTATCACACACAGTGTGCCTGTGCCTTTTGTCACTTATTAACACTTAAATTAAGTTTCCTGTGTCAGCAGATCAGTTGTTAAAAATCTACGCTGTGTCTGACACAGTTTTAGAAGTCAGAGATGTCAAGGAATAGTGAATCAATGGCAGCAGGCAATGAACACCTCCCAGAAACAGAAAAAGTATCACTGGAGGCCTGAGGTGAACCAAATTTTAAGCCCTATTGGTCCCATTAATTTCTTTCAGTTCTTTTAAGAAGACAAATAGATGTTGAGCTTTGCTGAAGCCTGAAGAGCCAAACCCAGTGATGCAATGCATCACATTTACAACATATTTAAGTGTACATACATCATATTTAAGTATAAAGAAAGAAAGCATATTCAACTTTAATTTTAGCTTAAAGACATACATATGCTAGGAGACTGTTGCTTTTTTTTTTTTTTTTTTTTTTGCCAGTATCACCTTTTGCTGAAAACCCAAGGTTTTTTTAATACATTACTGCTGTTTTGGGACTGAGAAAAGTCAAGAAGAAGAAAAATATTGTATTAAAAGGGTATATTTTATCAATTGCCTCCTGAATACAGTTTTAGGATATAAGAACCCCTTTTTTTCCTGAAAATACAAGCAAATTGAAATGAAGTTGCCTATTTTTTTTTTTTTTTTTTAGTATCTTTGACAGTAAGGCTAAACCACACAGGAGTTTCAGCATTATTAATTATCCACTTACTCACACTTTTAAACCTCAACCACATTAACACAAGAAACTTTTTACCATAAACAGCAAATCTGATTAATAACTCCATAGATACAGTTCTATATACAAAAATTCAATATGTTACAGATTAAGTAGAATGTTTCTATGTGTTCATAGTCTAATATTTGGTAAGAGAAAAAAGGTTTGTGCTTTTGCAGAGTTTTCTCTGCAAAATGCATGTGGGATTTATACAGCTAACTTTAAACATGCATCTTCCCTTTCTGATCTGTGGGCTAGTTCTCAAAAAAAACCCTGAAAAACCAAAAAGCTCAGGAAAATTAAATCCACAGATGTTAGACACAGATTTCAGAGAGTCTTTTATTTACTGTGGTAGTGACAACAGTTATCCAAATTTGAAAAATCTCTCTTTAATTCTGCCTGGAATATGTATGGGGAGTTCCTTTGTAATTGATCTGCCATGTGGGAACTAAAAGGTGAACTGGTCATGAATACAACTGAAAACTCCTGGTTCCTCCTCTGCATCCTAGAAAGCAGAAATACTGCACACAACAGGAATAATACCATACTATTTTTTTCTCTCTTCTAATGATTATTTTCACAACAGCAGAATGTGATCCTAGACAACACTGTAAATATTTTCAGTAACTCAGATACATTAATACCAAGCATTAGATTACAAAAAAGAAATCATCACTCTTCATTGAGAAGCTGAATTTTCATCTGTCTTCTCTCTCTTGTCCAGTTCACACCAGTGCCTTTAACATTTAGACAGTGTATTCCTATTACAGAACAGATTTTTTTCGACATAACTATGTCAGCAACAGAGGCAGGAAGAACTTTCCTGTTTTCAAAATCTATTCAGCCATGACCACTCTTCTCTCCTTAGAGCAAAAAATTAACTGTCTGCAGGGAAAGGGTGTAGGTGGGAAATAGAACTGCTGAGGAATGCCAGGAGGAATTCAGAGAACAGCCAACACAGGATTTCTGCCATTATGCTATTCCTAAGGCCATGTAGCAGTGGCAATAAAGTTCGTTCAAGCAGAATACTGAAGTTCCTCCTGCCTGAATTCTTGGAATGAGGGATGTCTGAACAGCTAACATTCCCTTTTAAGACGTGACTGAATAGAAACTTCTGGGGAAAAAATAAAAAACACCAAAAGAAATACAACCAAACAATTTTAATTTTGACTGGGTTTAGTTCTCTTAGATTTTTTTACCACCTGTTTATGGTAGTAACGAAGTTAACAGTACTACTACAATGTTCTATACAAGAACATTACTCAGAAAGCATAATTAACCCTCAGAAGGTGCTAAAGAACTATTTAAGATTGGATCATGCAAATCCTTTGCAGAGCAGGAGCATCTTCCTACTTAGGAGTTACATCTTGTCAAATTCAGGTATCTAATACATACTGAAATTATGACCCTTTTCCCAAGGCTTACAAGTTCCACTGATTTGAAGTGTTCACAGCATCTCTCAAACCTGGCTATCTACTGATGTAAGCATTCCCCTCAAAAATGCCAAACACCTGAAGTATGGACCGAGTGAGCCTGGTCTAACTGATACATGACAAAGGTAGTTTTACTGAATACCAAAGGGGTTACTGTTCTTTCATTAATCTCACTATAAATCTGATGTCCTCAACAGAAGGAAAAGCACTGAAAAGCAGGACAGATCCTCCTGTTTGCTTATAAAACCCTCAGAGAAAACATCTGATTTCTTCTGACCTTTCCACTGAGGATGACAAAACACCAGAACAAGCTGCCCAGGGAGGTCTGGGGGCATTTAAACCCCACATGGACACAACTCCTGTGCCACCTGCTCTGGGTGACTCTGCCCTGGCAAGGGGTTGGACTGTATGATGTCCAGAGGCCCCGTCCAATCCCAACCAGTCTGAGATTCTGTGACCATATTTCAACAGACTCTGCACCCTAATGTGGAATTTGGAAAGGCACAAAGTGCCACATCCAGTCCCCTCCTGCATCAAAGCAGGCTGGTAATTCCTAACAGAGCAGACATGGTGCTACCAATCCGATCACACCACAGAGCTCAGGTTAGGAGGAATTACCAGTACTCAAACCTTAAAAGGAAATGTCTCGACTGATAGAAGGCAAAGATTCTGTGAAATAAAGAAATTCTGTCTCTCCCTTTTCCCTGAAGAAAGGCCAAGCATTCTTCATCTATGTCTTGCCATCACCTCGTAACATTGCATGCTAAGCCCAACTGACATAAATACAATCCGAACTTCCTACTTAGCAATTATATCTCAAAAATGTAGCAAAAATTATGGCTGTTCAAATTTCCTTTATTTACCCATCACACAAAGTAGACTACAACATTGTTTCTATGCTCCCCAGTGGAATTTAGCAACATGGTTAAACGGGGGAATATACTGCCAGAAAAAGAAAATACAATTATTGTGGGCATGGGTGCTAAAGATCACTACAGATCTCTCACATAATTCAAGTGAAACCCCAGAAGCTATGTCAGGGTCAGCCTGGCACAGAAGTTTCAAGGACCCATTGTATGTGGCCAAGTCATACAATGGAGCTTGACTTGGAGATTGCAACATGCACCCCTTCTGTAGTGCACTGTTTCTGTTCCTGACACTGTTATGAAAAGAGTGTCTAAAACATATTAATCACTTCAAGATGAATGGTAAAACATAAACTGCTGCACGCAGGCAGAGGCCTACCTCTGACACATAGGAAAAACAACATCAAGTATTTTTCCTTAGCATTAATAACCACTCTTACCAGGCACTTAAGCTTTGTTCTCTAGGTCCAGCAGCAAAAATCTAGAGGCAGCAAAGCACACACGGATTTTATCATAAACCACAGGCCACACACAAGGGGTAGTGATGGTTCAAGGGAAAGGTTTTCAGGGTGATTGTCAGAGGGGAGAGCTGTCGCACCAAGAATTTCAGCCGGAGCTCACCTTGGCAGGCCCCAGTGCGGATATTTGGGATGAAGCCACGGCGGCAGGGCTGGGGCTGGGCAGGGCACATCTCACAGGGGTGGCCCCAGGCCCGCCCCATGGTGGCACAGCACAGGGACTTGGTGCACACAATCCCCGTCAGCTGGCCTTGGCACATCTGCTTGTTCACCTGTGTGAAACACGGGCCTGTCCTGTAATCTGGGGGGAAAAAAGGAAAGTTCACTGTGTTATATAAGGCTATAGAAGGAACTGTTCTTTAATCCAGTAGATAGCTATATTAAGTAAAGCCCTTGGAAATTTAAGCTATACCACTGCTTACGGAAGTTGCATGACACCTTCCACCGAAGGTAATGATTTTCATGAGGTTATTGTTCAGTTTATTTCTTTCAAAAAGATACAACAAATGAAAGGCAGCTGGACACAAAACTGTTCTTGAGCATTGATAATGCATGCAGTAAAATCCACAGCAAGCAAAAGAATTTTACAAACAAGCAAACAAATAGAAGACAAGATTAAACAAACAAGGATTGGAAACTGATTTTCTTGCTCCCAAGCTACTTCATGGTGATTTATTGGAGGGAGCTACAGACCACAGCAGTCACACATTTTTTTCACTCCACATTGATCAAGATCCGTGCCAAAGAGTGTCACAGAATAATCTTTTCGTGCTGGAATGCCTGTTGCAAAATAGTGCTACCTACAGAAGACTGATTGGCAAACCACCGCTTTTTTCAGAAGAAAACCATGAGACAATACAACCAGTCCAAGCAGCATGGAGTACATTGAATAAAGCATAGACGCTACATGGAAATATATTTCTGGCAGAATTCCTGTGAATAGTTAGTTCATTAACACTGAACCTGTAAAAAGAGAATTCTTTTAGTTATGAGTCAACACAAACTGGGATCAACAATTAACTGAAATTCTCTAGGAATAAATAAGAAACAGCTTGTTGCTGTAAGCCAGATTTCACATCCTTATGGAAACTCTTAAAAAGAGTGAGGACTGAAAGAAAGAAGAAAATGCAAAGCCTTTACTCAGACACAGTCACATGAAAGAAGGCAGAACAGTGGAGTTATGGCTGCCCCTGCTGCTGTTCCATCCTCTTCTTTTTTTCCTACCAAAAGCAGACTCCAATATCTATATGTGGATAACATGCTGTCTTCCATACACTTTCATTAGGGTGCAGCTGGTATCACAACCAAGATGCAAATAGGACAACCCTTGCTTTCTGTAGCTTGATACTTTCACCCTGAAAAACTAAGACCTTTGATATCTTTGGAAAGCAAAAAAATGGTCTTCCAAGTGAGAGCCTATACTAAGCTTCCTGGGCTCTTAAAATGAATGCTCAAACAGAAATAAAGGTTCTGCTCCCTCTCTTTGGTAAGGGTCACTCAGGTTATCAGTTCAGGAAAGACTTCAGCAGTTATTTATACACACTGGTAGTCAACTTCAGCTGAGCTTTTCACTTTAAATAAAGTCAACCAAGTACACAAGAACAGAAATGCCTGATGATAAAAGAAGATTAAAAGATCTTAATATTTGGTAAGGCCTGTGAACTTTAATGTTCCTTGATTATAAATACAAAACAGTCTTCAAAGTTAGGCTCTGAGATTCCCCTGTGACCATCGAGCCACAAAAATGGCACTTCTAGTCAAATAAATACATTACAAAATGAAAATCCTGTCCTTGCTCCACAAACTCAGATAGAGTTCAGCTCTCCATGGATGAATGCCATTTATACTGAAATCAAATAATGACTTACTACACATCTTCAAATTCCCAAAACTTACATTCAGTAGGTCTGACAATCATAACAGCCCAGCTCACTTAGCAATTCCTATTCAGGACTAAGTCATTCTGCTGGACAGTACTGTATTTTTATGGCAGCAATTCTAAAGATGCAATTTTTTTGTAGGACCAATCTTTGGATATCATGAAGGAATCACAGTAGGAGCAGAAATTCAAACCATATATTCCTCTGTTTAATGCCTGGTGACGCACAGGAATATCCTGGCCAGAGATATTCCACATTAAGAAGCTTGGAATTCAATCAGAGGAAATTAAACTTGAAACTCAACACTAGAGCTCTGAATTGGATCTGAGTTCCACTACCTTCCCATAAGACATTAAATAATTGTGTAAACTCCATCAAAACTAGCAAGGAATGATTCAGTTTAGAAAGTGTGTTCAATTGAAAGATTAGAGAATATAACCAGACACCAAAGCATCTTTGTTCAAGAGAATTTGAATGAGTCAGGTACCAGAAGGAGCAACACCAATACACATATTGCTTATTATATCCTATTAAACAGAAATACATGCTCTGGAAACCACCTATGCATAGGTGCTTACCCATGCCTTAATAAACAGAAAATGCATTAATCTAATGTTCAGGTTCTGTAACCAAGCAATGTATATCAGCATAAGCTTGCAGCGGGGTATCTACTAAGAAATATGTTTTTAAATAATACCAGTATTTTAAAATAACACTGTAACTTAATCTTTTATTCATAAAAAGTGCACCCATTTTAAAAACATTTAGTTGATCAGTTTATCCACCATGAAGCTCAAAGGCAAAGATTCTGATTAGTGGCTGGTGTTCTATACTACGAGAAAAAGACAAGATTTTAAAATATGAAGTGCAGACAAGCATATTTGGGTGAATGGTAAAATTCAGCTGTTTACAAAGATCTGTTGTCATACAGTAAATTTTACATGTGGGAAGCAAATGCAATAAAAATAGATGCTATACTGAAGACATTTAGTAGCTTAAAATGAAACTGTGGATTTGTTTCACACAGCCAGTCAGATTATATTATTATGATGGTTGATCAGACCTTAAAAACTCCCACTTATGAACCAATAATCTTTTTCATATGGGTTAGTTTGTCTTATTTTTAGGTGTTTCTTCATTTGTTCCTCTGCCAGCACTGCTGATGGAATAATTTTGCCAGAAAGAACATATGTTGAACATAAGTTATAAATCATTTGTTATGCCAGAGTGGGTAACTGCTTTGGCGAAAGAAAGTGATCTTCAGCACATGTGTTATATACAGTTTTGTTTTCTAACTTCAGAAAATTATATTCAATATGCACAATGACCTGAAAAATTAAAACCTTTATCAACAATTCAAATTGTTACTATAACTAAATTTAATGAAAAGTACTTCTTTCCTAGCATCAAGAAAAAGTCAAACCATGGACTTCAATATTTAACGATGCTACAAAATTTCTATTCTGTCATAAAAGTGTTTATTTTGTATTCTCAAATGCGACAATTCAACTGTTATGGTTCTTGGGATTTTTTTCCATTAATTCCTTTACACAATTCTAATTCTACCTGTAATTAAAAAAGTCTAGTTCACAGGAGCCCGAGACAAGGAGTTTTCAATGATGAGATTTCTAGTCTTGGTTCAGTATCCATCTGTTTTAGTTTTCTTCCCGTTACTCCAGCCAAACAAATGATTCAGATGAAAGTATAAAAAAACCTGCTGTAAACAGATATGGAATAGTCTTTCTGACATGTCTTTTGTGTCTAACACCTACTAGCTAAAAACCTGAAACATAACATTTAACATCCCAAATACCACCTACTGTCACTCGGGACAAAAAATTAAAATATTTTGGTACACATGTAAGGATCCAGTTTCTAACTGAATTTTGTCACAACTCCTGCCCTTAAAAATTTCACCTCCTCCCAGGTAGCATTAAAAAGTGAGACATGAAGAAAGTAAAAAGGTAACTACACATGTTGGAATGTCCCTTGCAAGCTATCCAGAAGATTATTAAAATTTGAGTTTCCATTTGTGGGAAAGCACAGACTGAAATTTTAAACCAAAACTCCCAATATCAAAATACCGTTCCTATGAGAAATCCAAGAGGGGTGCAGTGACAGTCTCCTGCACCCAGTCTGCAAAAGGGAAAAGCATATTGTCACAAATACTGTATTTCATGTTTGTGAGCACCAGGGAGATTTAGCAGGAAGGAACAGTGAAGTATCTTCCATAGTTTTTATTAAAAAAAAACCCAAAACATAGAACCATAACTAAATAAGGAAACAACGCATCTGGAAACAAGCATTTTTAACTAGAAGCTACTTGGAAGATTGATATTTCTATTACTAAAAACAAAATACCGAAAATATTAAGCATGTTTATCATGAGTCGCATCAGGAGTGAGTAAAAGAAGGTTTCTGAGATAGGCCTTCACAGCCCCTGTTAATTAAGGAACAAGACCTAATACTTTAATAATATGTTTCTCTTCCTTGCAAAGCACAATTGCCTTTCATTGGACTTTTTACAGAACCTCAGTCCCCCAAGGAAGATTTAGGAAGTATAAAGGAATAGATGAGAAAATAAGTAAGTTCAACTTCCATCACCTCACTTGCAGACTCAAGTAGAGCAAACAAGTTATTAGTATTATTTTTATTATTTCATTATTATTTCAAAAATCCATTTCATACAGCAGCATTATTAAATGAACAACCTAATGCATGGGACCTGAATGCAAGAAAAAAGTAAATGCTGTCAGCATTACCAGGAACTTCACTCTCTTCTAAAAGAAAAATCAGCACAGTGGGTGAAAGCCCAAGAGACTGCACTATGTCAGGGAACCTTCAGCGTGGAGACATTAAGTTTGCACTGGAAAAGACCTGAGAATAAATTCACTTTGCTAAAAGAAACTCCAACAGGAAACAAGATGGAGAAACAACTGTCTTTGCTGAAACTCAGGTAGCAGATTTCCCCATGATTTCTGCTAATACTCCAGATATCTGAAATTCTTTTCGGCTGCTTGTTGCAGAACCTGCTTGCTGATTACTGAAAAGGTTTTTCAGCTGAAGTCTCTGAATTTTCCCCTTTGCAACATGAAATTGTAATGTTTGATAAATACAAGTGTAGTCAAGCTCCATCTTCCTGCAAGCGGCAATTCCATGGTGTTCCATGGATTCCTACCATGGGACTATCAGGACTGGAAGAGCAAGGTATGCCCAGTTCTCCCATTGATTCTGGATAAATGACAGCACTGCCCAGACCTTCCGAAGTAAGGGAGATTAGGACTTTCCTTAACAAACTCTTTGTGTGAGTATGAAAGGGTTGGCAATACTCCTAACTGTCCTTGGGTTCAGAGCACAAATCTGAAATTTATGCATATGTAAACATTATTTTTCTTACTCAACTCCAACATCTGCAGATCATAAGTCACAGTAATGCAAAAAGCTATTTCAACATTTTAAAAGTGCATATGTTTATTAAATATTATCTAAAATTTATCTTCTTTCAATATTTTGATCCTCTTTATATGGAAATTTGGGGGGCTTTTTCACAGTAAATGCTTAGCTGCCAACACAGAGTACACAATAAGGGACATTTCAAAGATAACAAGAAGGTAGATGAATTGCACTTGATATAAATAAGAAGCATTTTTTTCAAAAGTGACATCCAAAAAGTTATAGTAAAAAAGACTGCTGTATGGAAATGAACAATGAGTCTCTTGCAGTATGAAAGGGAGTTGGCAATGCTATGAATTTCTCTTGGAAAAAATAATCTGTGGGCAGTACTACTATTTAGACTGAGTTCTTATAAACTGAATAGTAAAATCAAAGCCTCCTTTCCTTGACTTTTTCTAAGGAACTTGTGTGTAAAGTCCCTAATTAAATATTTAATAGCATCACATTTATCATTAACATAAACAGTAATCACAAAAGTCTTTCAAACATTTAAAATTGCTGCTAACTTGAAGTTGAGATACATCCCTGGCAGGTTCTTTAGTCATTACCAGAAGTGATGACTTCTATAAAGTTTATTTTCCTTTGTAATAGAGAAGAAGAGTAGTTTAGTGGAAAATGTTTTTGAACACTGATGTTAAATACATCACGAAGGTTTGGATCTTTTTATACAGCTGACATCTTTCATTTTCAGTTTGAAATTTCATTACTCTTCTAGTGGTCCCACATGACCTTTTCTGACCAGATCCTGTGATGTAAAACTCCCCATCACACAAACTCCTGTGACTGACTGGGTAACTTAACAACACACACTTCACAGCTGAAAAGGAAGTGGAGAGCAGCTGTAAAGGACAGAAGGAAAAGCCATAGGTTCAATGCAGGAATCTGTGTGGGCTTAGTACCTTTTAGCAAAATTCCAGGTTCCATCAGTATTTCTGCCATCCATTCTAAGCTCATTGTCATTTTCCTCTGGCTGGAACAGCAGCAGCAGCTCTTTTCCAAAACAAACAACTCCATGGTTGTTACATAATTGGTATTATGACAGTTTGAAGCAGATAAAGTCTTAGTGTAATAATAACTGCAGATCTTAAAACTCTTATTAAAAAAAAATTTGTTCTTACATACCTAAAGTGCATGGCAGGGGTTGGGGAGGGGAGACAGCAAAGTAGCAGATAAACAACAATATTTCTGAAAAAAAATGCAGTTTTGTCTAATCAATCTAAACTCTGAAGAAAATGCTTCTAATACTTCTGGACACAAAACATTTTGAAAAGTACACACAAACACAAAAAAGCACAGAAATAGAGAAACATGGAAATACTTTGCTTTTGTCATTTATGGAATTCAGTACCTTCCAGAATTCAAGTATTTCCTTGAAATTTTCTTGGAGCAAAAAGTTTCCATGTGTAACAGAAGTATCATCACTGATTGACAGAAAGTTTCAAGCACTGAATAAACGCTGGGAGAGACGTATTCCTGAATTTTGGTTCCAGCAAGATGGCCAATTTTGGTTTGTTTTGAAAGTATTTACTTCCTCATGCTTCCACAGGGTCTGCTATTATATAAAGATGGCATCTGAGTTGGGACTAGTGAAATCCCAACACTTAGCACACAATCTGGCACACAATGAAATACGAATCATCAGTCATCACAGGAAGTTACAGCCTGAATCATGCCATGGCAAAGTGTACATGGAGACATGAAAGCAAAATTATCTTTTGGATTTTTGCAAGATACAGCAGTTTATACCAAATATCCTATTAAGATGTTTGTACATCTCTGCTTTACAATATCTAAAGCAGTGGACGAACTCCTCCATGCTGCCTGCTGCTCCTTCCTCTCATGTTTCTCCTTCAAAAATACCTTACTCATCAAAACTTGGATACTGGAAAGCCAGACAGATGCACATTAAGCTCTTAATTCTTTCACAACCCAGGAATACCTTACCCAATACCTTACTCTGTGCATGCAAAAACATGCTACTTTTCATAACCATAAGATGTAAACTTGAATTACACTGTCCACAGACTTTTGGTTCCCTGCTCTATGAAGTCAGTGCAACTCAGCTCAACCTCGAAGGAACAGAATCCCAGAATCAGTGAAGAGGAAGACTTTAATTTGAAAGTAGGACACCCTTCTAAGAGTATTGCTGAACAGTATAAAGGGCACAGTGTAGATTCCCACACTCCACCCTCACTCTCCCACTCTGGAGTTCAGTGTCATTCTCCACACCAAAAGCCATGGCCTTCAGAATGCACCCATACTTACAAAATGAGAAGGGAAAATATTTCATAACCAATCCCTGTGTAAATTAGAAAGGCATGGAAAAAGGTAGAAGGCATTCTTAGTGGATCAGAAACCCTAATAAAACCACAGACATTGGAGCTGAATGCAATCTCATGAATTATTAACCTAAGAAGGAAAAAACAACTGTTTCACACATTACCTTAGAAAAAAACTAAACATATACATCTATTTAAACTGCAAGAAACATTTCCTCAGATGACTATCTAGGGTGCTGTGATAGTTTCAGTTCATAGTAAGCTAAAAGCCCAGCCTGCTACTGTTTACTAGAATTCCGTCTGGGTAGAGACATAAACACAGCTTCTGTTCTTCAAGTCTTTTGGATATGTTCAGCAAAACCAAAAGACTTTAGAAATTTACCTCTTGGCCTTATACAAGATTTTCAGGGAGACATTATAAAGCTGAGTATCTTCTAACAACCAAAATATAGGAAAAAAGATAATTAACATATCCTTTCAATATAGAAATTATTTAATCCTGTTTCTCATATAGCAAGATTAGTCTGAGGTGGAATAAACAAGTTTACTTTTGGCACACAGCCCTGGATGCAGGGTGCTCCTGACCAGCTTCAGTAAACTGCCCCGATAATACCTGGATTACTCTTTTCCATATATATTTTACTGTAGCAACCATAGCTTTTAAGATACTGCATAATTAATGGTCATGAAGACAGATATGGTCGAAAATCAAAAAGCAAAGATCCAATTTACATTATTTTAAGCCTTGATATTTAATTCACTGTAAGGCAGCGCAAAGCAAAACAGACATAATGAAAAATATCAGGGTGTGAAAAGAACATAGGAGGAGAAAATACAAAAAAGAAATT
Source organism: Donacobius atricapilla (assembly GCA_013397315.1). NCBI lineage: Eukaryota > Metazoa > Chordata > Aves > Passeriformes > Mimidae > Donacobius > Donacobius atricapilla. The sequence continues at coordinate 53,864 of WBMY01005425.1, read as the reverse complement.
ACTTCCAAATATCTGCCATCTATCTAACCTTCAACCACAGAGCCACACAGAGTTTTGGGTTCTCCACACTCATCCTCCTGGCTCAACACTGAGACAGTTTTATGTAATAAACTCCTCTCTTATTAGTCAAAACAAGTTTAAGGCAAATGACTACACGCTTTGAGAAAAAAAGTAAGCAAAACCAAAAAAAAATCTCCCATTTCTTATTTTTCAAACTCAATGTTTCACAAACAATTGTTCAGGTGTTACTGAATAATATGTACTTTCCCTCGTCTTTCTTGCTCCACCACTGCAATATTCAAAGAAATATCCAAACCCTGCCTTTCACTCTCCCTCAGATCTAATATGAAACCTCTGTGTACACAGAACATATACCCAAGGTAAAACAACAATTTCAGACATTCATAACCATTACAGAAATAAACTTCCAAGGTTCCTGAGTTTCCCAAAAAATCTCTGAAGCCTCCTCTATACAATACCTGTAAACTTAAGAGAAAATTCGTCTAATTTGTTCTAATACATTTTACAGTCAGAAAACCCAAAAAATTAGATTATTTTGCCCTTTTTCCAGTACTTTAAAACCGTGTTCTTTAGCTTATTTCAGCTTTTTCCAATTTTTCCTAGAATGCCTATATAAGCAATATCTAAACATTAACACTTGCTGAGTTCAACAGAAAGTTTTCCTATTCATATGAATATTTCAGAGGATTTGCATTTTCTTTGTTAAAGACACTCCTTGTGAGCAAGTGTCTCAATTTTTAATGATCTCTAACTTTCCTAGATATCCTGAAAATATATCATGATTTTTTTTTCCTGGATATCTTACAAATTAATCAGCTTAATAAAATTAGTAAGTTTTTTATTTTTCAGAAGAAATTATATTTTCTTCTGAAACTCTAACAAAGCCATCATGGTCTTGCTCAGCTCTTATCAACAGCACAGTATTTTCTCTCTACCCAGATAATTAAAAGAAGAAGATGACATTTCAATGCATCTGACAAAAAGCAAAATTTTCACTGAGGAAAAGATAAGACTAGATGGAATTTTTCAGAGGCCTCATCTTCCCTCTTGTCTGCCACACATTTCTCACTATTTTGCTTCACTGCTCTGTATTATCAGACCCTTGTGTCACTCTTCAGTGAACAATCTTTAGCTGACAAGCTAGTCTAAGTCCTACCTAACACATAAAAAACACAGTATTTTATGCATTCCTAGACTTGTTCCTCCTGTATGTAAAAGCAAATAAACTACTTTTCAAGCGCTCAGTTTAAAAAATAGATATATGAAGAAAATGTATATGTTGGCTGTAAGTGTAAGATGTAACAGTTCTGGTAGCTCGCTCTTTCTTTTCACAGTCTAGGGCAGCACAGCTACAGAGCTTCCCCTTTAGATGATTTAAACCAATGAAACATTCCCTGTGCCTGAGCTGCACTCTCGTGAAAATTCCAAGCCCTTGGAAGAGGTCATTCAAATCCATACTTTCATTTTACTTTTGTAGGCCTACTATAAAGGAATAAAACCTCTGCTTTTAATTTTCATGCAAAGTGCAACAACCCCACTTCTATAACACTTTGGCACTTGCCTGTCCTATGCTTGAACCAACTGAGAAGTTTTGAAGATTTCAAGTTCTCCCAAAGCAGCAAAGCTGCTGCACTGGAGGGTTTTTGTCCTGTTCCTTTTGCTGGTGCCAAACAAAGAGTCATTCAAATACTGGGGTTTAATTAGAAACTAAAAGAAGGGAGTAAGAGAAGGACACTAACTGGGATCACAATACATTCTTCATCACTGCTGCAACCAGCATGATCAGCATTACCCATGTCATTTTTAAAACTGCTAAATGTTAAATCTTTTGCAGACCTAGAAGGGGAAAATTTTCCAATGCCAGCTAACAAGCCAACACACACTGTGTAGGCACCTCACAGGATTTTAGTGCTCTAGGTGGATATTTGCCTTTGAAAACCTTGGTTTTGGAGATAATGATGGATAACAAAAACAGAGAATGCAGTGCCAGAGCCCTGTAACACCACTAGGTATTGGTATCTGAGAGCAGCCCTAACCCTACCTGCCCTTGTAAAACATCCCTCTCCAGATCTGTTTTAGGCCCCCTTTAGGTATTGGAAAGCTTCTATTCAGAGACTGTATTTCCTTATTTTCCCAGTTTCTTAGCCTTCAAAGCTTGATAGCTTTATCTGAAATTCTCCTCCCTCTTCAAAAGGATGTTCTTCCCAAGCTACACATATCTGCTCATTCCAAACCCTTTTGCTCCCCTTTACGGGCCATTTAATACAGAGAATCATTTGTCCTCCCTCTGTCTATATGGGATGAAGGCAACTTACATCAGTGACCAGATTTGCCTTTCTCACTTCTTCCCTTTATCCCACGATAAAGAAGGAAGAGAACACCCTTGCTTTTCCACAGCTTCATATCTCTAAAGATTATCAATTTTAAAAAAATGCACAGACCATGAGAAGTGATACAATTATCATTTACAATGTTATGAAATCAAAGGAAATGGTCATGCTAGAGAAAAAAAATGTCATTTATATGTACCACTGAGAATGAGGCCTCATATTCTGTTGCTCTTTTTTCTATTCTTTTCACTGGGAAAACTCAACTGCAGGAATTTCAACTTTTTTTTTTTTTTTCCTTTAAAAACACCACACAAGAAACTTGTATCTTGTGTGCTTACAAATCAAAGACAAGCAGCTGGTCAAAAAACAGATTTGACGGGAAATGTAAGAGGTCAGTGTACATATCAGAAGAAGCAGGAGCTCCTGAACAGGTCCTTTTCTCTCTTTTTAACCTACTAAAAAGCCTCAAGTTAAATACCCTAATCATGCCAGTCATCAGCTCCTACTCAGCTTCCTGTCTCCAGCCCAGAAATTAGTTTGCTCAGAGCCCAGATAGCTGAAAAAACAGCCACATTTTATCATACAGCTTAGGCTGGGAGGCCAAGCTGAAGGAAACCTACATATGTTCCATATTAGGAAGAAAATACCTAATTTTAAAGAACTTAATTTACAGAACCATAAAAAGGGTGCATCTAAAACACAATGATGTAAATAAAAATTACAAAACAACATCTCATATACCTTTGATGTGATTTGCAAGGGAAGTTCACATATCCTTAAACTATAAAATTTTACTTAAAAAGTTATGAACTGCTACTAAATTCAGTTTAATATTAAATAACTGAGACACTTCTTGCTGTAAAATATTACAGGCAACTATGACAACTAACAGAAGAAGAAATCATTACATTCTGCTATTTATTGGAAAGCATAAGCTATTATATTAAAAGCATGAATTACAAATTACTGTTGAATTCAATAGGCATTTAAGGCATCTTTTACAGTACTTTCACATACTCCACCTCATATAAAGCATAAATAAATAGATAATTCTTATGGTTATTATCAAGATATACTATAGAAGTCATCTTTCTTTAACTGAATAATAGTAAAATGTATTAGTAAATTAGTAACTTCTTTATTTGAAAAATGAGAAGGTCTATGCAACACCAAGATTAGGTGTTGCCAAATTTGACCAAAATTTTACTTAGCCCTGTCAAAGCTGTAAAAGCATTCTATACCAGATTAGGTGTATAACATAATTATTGCATATGCAATTATACATGCTAGATATAGGCTATATTTTATTGACAGTGACAGAAGGAAATTTAGCTTACTACCTCCAATTTCAAGCAATAAAATGTAAACCTTTAACTGAAATAACTCAATTTTCAAATACCCATCTAAGGCAGCTGAACTCTTGCAGAACAGGATCATTATACACAAAATTGAAAATCTAGGACTTTCAAGGACAGCTGGGAAATATGGATGCCAAAACACTGATGTTTAAATTCTTGTAGGGCTTGAATTCTGCAGTTAAAGATTTCACAATGAATGGCAAGAAAGCAAACCCAAACCCTTTAATCATCACAAAAGTTAAGTTGCAACACCCACATGTAGTAGAATCTTTTAAACTTTGAAGGTACAACTATTTAAAGTATCATTACTAAAAACTCTGAGCCATCATCACAGCTGGAGTCTGTCATGTGCATTAATGTGATTCCACAGCCCTAAATGTAATCAGAGAACAGAAGCAAATCTTAACTAGGAATTATTTCTTTTATCTGTGACAAAAAGCAAACTTCCCAAATTGTCGGGCAATAAAGAAAAAGCATGTCTGAATGTAATCAGCTAAATTAAAAAAAAAAAAAAAAGAAATAATTTTAAATATTGCAATTCTGTCATGCCATAGTTCAGACAGATCTATAATCTACCTTAGAGATCACCCAGACTGCAGAATTTGCAGTGTTAAGATTCATCTGAACTAAGTCTCAAACTATAAATTACCCTAACCTTGTCCAATCCCTTGAAAATCCATTCTAAACAGGGAGACTGGTAGTCTCTTATTTTAGACAGGTATACATTCTGCACAGTTGTATCTCTGAATGGCGATAAAACAGGTCTAAGTATTAACAATTTTTTAACAAAATACTACCTATTTCCCAACTAACCAAGCTATGTAAGATTTGAGTCCTTGTGCTTGTTTCAGAAGAAGCAACTACAGGAAAGGGGATAAATAAAAAAACATAAATCAGGTTTTAAGAACGAAAACAAAAACAAGCTAAAGACAAACGAACTGATCCTTTACATTCCTCTCATGCTTGTGATACCTAGTAGGTATATAAAACAGACTGGAATAGCAAATAGAAACTCCTGCTTTTTCAGTGTTTGGGTTTTTATTTCCTTTAGCTGCATGGAAATTATTTCCATTTCATAATTAACAAGTGCTAAAAAAACCCTTAAAAAAGTAAGAAAGGTGCAAGATATTTTCCTCAATTCACACACAGCTCTGAGCATATCACAGCTGAATTTGAAACAGGGAATTCCAGAGGACTCCTTCTGAAGCCATCTCTGAGATGCATTCTGGAGTATGACTGAGTTTAGGAACAGATTCCTGTACTATGATAATTGGTTATTTTTTCAGTCCTTCTCTGACTTACTCCTAACTAACCAGAGCAAATTACTTCCCAAGTTCCTCTTATGAAAGAAGTGTTACACAGAAGAAAAATCCTTCAGTTGTCCAGACTTATCCTAACACCACCAGCAATTTTGCTGGACTGTTATTTCATGTAGCAGGCAGCAAAAGACAGCTTTTAACTATTATATGAACAAAATATGCAGCCTAAATGACCTGAAATTCCTACCAATCAGGCTTTGTACTCGTCAATTTTTCATGTGTCTGCCAAACTAAAAAAAAAAAAACAAGACACTAAAATTACAAACAATAAGTGGTTTACTGAAAGTTAACTAGCTGAAAATACACAGCATAAAACATGTACACACAGCATTTTTTGTATACAACTACTCATAGTTTTCTTCCTTCAATTTCTTTTACCTCTTTGGCACTGAGGGCCAGTGAAGCCATAGACACAAGCACAGCGGTTGGGTCCAACACATCGTCCTCCATTCTGACAGCCACTCTCACAGACAGCTTCAATTAACAAAACAAACAGACAAAAAGTTTAATAATGTCATGGCAGTGATATTTCCCAGATTAACATATGCACCATTTAAAAAATATTCATTTTTCTCCCAGAGCTCTATGTCTTTCTCGGCCTAAAGACAGAGCTGATCTCCCTCCTATCACCTCCACCAGCAATGGCTGTGCCAACCAAATTCCATCAGTACCTGCAGATGGTAACACCTGCAAGCAGCTGCTCAGTGATTCAGCACACATTAATAGCAGATGTTCAACTACAGTGTATTGTAATCAGCTGTGGAGCTTTAGTCACTCATAACATAAGGATTATATAAGAACTTACTCTATAAGAACTTATTATCCCTCGCTGAAGTTAGCTATCTATCAAACCTCAACTATTTTGGGGGGAGTTATGGGCGTATTAAATTGTGTTGTTCAGTCACAAGAGGAGCAAACCTTTCAAGAAGAGAAAGGAGTCCAAGAGACAGATAATCATCTCTCAGAGTTGATGCTGCTGGAAGAAGGAGTGATGAGGAGTGATGTTTAGAGGCAAGGGAGAAGAATTACCCATTTAACACATCTTTTTAAGTACCTGGAAAAACTGTGTTTCTTGAAAGATCCCTACAATCTCTTTTTTTTCGTGTGTGTGTGCTGAGGGAGGAAGCTGGGTGGGGTGAAACAGTTATAAATCCAGAGTACATTTAGATGAAAAAGATATTTCACTGCCATGGGACTTCAGAGCACCTACTCACACGCTTTACCAATGGTCTGAATGAAGAACAAAGCTTCTTGCCAGACCACTGAATTTCCTCAGTTCAAAAGGAATATGGTTCTTCAGGGCAGCTGAGGAACACCATTAAAAGAGTGCCTTAATTAACTCATTTTAGCTGTTTTCTGACTCATTGCTTTAAAATTGTCCAAAATTAGCACATGTTCCATATCAAAACATTTCAGCTCACAGGACAGTCACAAAATCTTTAAAACATTAAAATGTTGGTCTCAAAATCATTATGCTGCCTCCCTAAACACGTCCCCTCAGTTTGAGTATGGCATTTCTAACACATTTGAGTATTCAAGGCAAAAAAACCTCAAAAACCCAGAGAAGGTGATCATTTCAAACTGAAAAAAGGTACACATGACTCCTGTATCATAGTGGAGAGCATAAAATATACTGTTGTGTGGAAATGTGATAAAGCCTTATTTCTTACCAAGAACCACCAAACAGAAGTACCTGTTCCTGAGAATGCACACATAAAATGAAGGTATTTTGCTGCATTTGTTACATTACTGAATTACTGGACAATGATACTTCAGCAACTTAACTTCATTATATACAATAAATTTTTTCTAAATAGAAATAAAAACATACATTTTAAAGACTGTCTAGAAGACATATATTCATAATCCTGCTTGAAATTTTAACTACCTGATACACTGAAACCAATCTCTAGAGTTTGTTCAGATTTTCTGGATTGCTTCAGGGTCACCACTTGAAAATTCAATCATCTTTTTATTTATTCACTGGAAATTTGCCTCAGGTGTTGACCCAATATTTTAACAAAAGCAGGAAGGGACCAGCAACCCTTAATACAAAATTTCAGTGTTTCTAGGGTCACAGTTTAGGATTACAACAATTTGCTAAAATTTAGGGAGTTCTATCCAGTTAGAGCGAGAACAAGACTGTTTTCCAGGATTTATAAAAACCACTTGGGAAAAAAAAAACCTTCCACAATATTCAGTCCATCTGTTTTCTGCAGAGCTGCCCTTTATTTGTCTCTACTTCATTCAGACTGTTTTATGCAATTAATTTCTCTCTTAATTAGTAGTCAGCTGGCCTCAGAATACACTTTGAGCCTTTCTTCATCCCTGCAGCCCTTAGGGACTTTAATTGTTTGCTAAATTGCTACAGCTTGTAAACACTGTGCTGTTACAGGTAAAGCTGGGCAAATAATTCACTTTCTATCTCATCTACCAGCCCGAAAAAGTATCCAACAGCTTGAACCACATTTAATCCTTTTTTCCTTAGACTAAGTAGAAAACAGAAAAGCATGCTTAAGCACAGCAGTGAGACTATTGTTCTGAGGTAGAGAAAACTTTATTAAAGGGAATGAAAAACTAATGAACATCTGGTGTGAAGAGCAGGACGCACAGTGACACTGCTCCCCAAGGGTGTCCCAAAACTGCTCAGTGAATCCAATCTGTAACTGAATTTTAGAGAATACACCAGCACCTCATGCAGTAAATGACTGCCAGCTGAACTCCACACCCCAAACCAAGCATTTCTCCCAGGTGTTTCACTGCACTTCAAGCAAACCTGCTATGACTTACGCTGCTCACAGTGGGCACCAGAGAAGCCCTTCTGGCACTGGCACCGCTCGTCCACGCACGTCCCACCGTTCCTGCAGCTGATGCTGCACTGCTGTGCTGCAGAGAGACACCCCAAATCAGCAAAAAACACCACAAAGGAATGGAAAACCTTCTACAGCCTTTAAAATAGGATTTGAATTATGAGCTTTGTACCATCTACCCTATGTATTTTAAGTGTATACACATGGAGATGTTTTCCCGAGTTCTCCACGACTATTATGGAGCAACTCAGAACTTTTAATTGCATCAGAGACTGTACACTCATAATTTGTTACCAAAATTGACTCAGTGGAAATGTAAGTACCACACACATTCATTTGTAAACTTGCTTCTCTCTTTAGGCACATTTTAAATTTGTCACATGGAATAAACCAGCACATGTGGTTTAACAAACTTGATCAAGAACTGGAGGTATTTTACCTAAGTGAAATTTACATTTGTGTATGCAGTAATGAGAAGTTATTTTTAAGGAAGTTGGCATTTTTCTCATTGAAATTTGAAGAGACTAACTTTCAATGAAATCTCTAATGAAAACACAGTAAGTCCTTACCAGGTCTTGATCCACATATGGGTGATATCTGCCCACTGGCACAAGTGCACATGTTGGGACGGGAACAAAATCCATCACCACAGCTATTTCTGCAAATTGCTGCGGGAGAACACAGAAAGGGAGTGACAGGCAGTAACAGCAACCTGAGCCTTAAACTTGCAGGAAAAAACAATCAGCACTCGAAAACTCTCTTCATTGGGACAGCTATTAACTCATGCAAAGGTAATTTTAAGTTAAATAAAGCAAACTGAATTATGACATAATTATTATCTCTTGACAAATTTGAAGATAATCAGAATTAAATCAAGCATATTCAAACACTGACCTGACCATTGAAACCAGGTAATCAACTCTTTCCCCAGTTAGAAATACCAGACAATTATGCAAGCAATGTAAAATCATTAAAAATACATCTTCTACACCACAAGACCTGTGAAAAATCATTACCAAGAATCCAAGTTTTGAAGGAATATAAGCAATGCCAATTTATGCTGTGGGCTTCATTCTTATAATCACCATTTTAAAAGCATTTTAGGGTCTTTTTTTTTTTCTTTTCCTAAGGCCATCCACCCGTTACCCAAAGCAGTTTTGTGGGAAGTCAGTGTTCAGATGCTGGAGTTTGCAGATTTTATGGTGTTTCCCTAAATATAGCTTTCTGTACACAGCTAGCTCCCAGACTTCTATTTAAAAACTAACCATAAAAACCCCAGGAAAGCCTGTCCACACCATATATGTGCGTCACGTGTCCCACCTTGCACCATCCCCCAGTGACCCAAAGTCCTGCTTTCCTTTCTCACTCACCATCCTGCACAGCTCCAAAGAAGAAAGGAGGACAGAACCACACAAAAAAAAGAAGAGCTGAAATCTAAAAGATTCTAAAGCAGATCCAAATTAATACATTAAATTAATCTGCTAGAGTAGCAAATGAATCAAAATACAGCCTGAAGCAGTAAGAGCCACTATAGCACAATGCAGGAGGACTTCAAAGAGACATATATTGTGCAACAGACAACTTGTATAGCAAAAAAAACCCTCAAAAACAAACAAACACCACCAACACAAAAAAAAACAAGAATCACAATTTCTTTGTAAATAGGCCTAGAGCTTTGTGAGAACCAAATAATCCCACAGCACATCTCCACTGAAGGACTGCAGTGGAACAAATACCTTGAGGAGATCCTGTGCCACACCACACTTTGGGCACCAAAAAGATCAAAAATGCATCATCTACATTTATCATTAAATTCTGCTACAGATATGTCCCAAATGTGAAGGTATGAGAGGCCAAAGAGTCAAAATGGCATTTTTTTCTATTTAGCTGGAATTAGAGACAAACCATAGACTCACTTAAAATACTTTTTCCATGAGCAGAAGTAAAAGTGAGAAATAGGACTTTGATTTAGAGTGCTTGACAAGCACAGAAAAGAGGGTTGTTTCCTTATATTCCTGTTCAGTTGGTCTTTATAGAACACAGGTGAATCTCTTGATAAAGCAATGTTTACATTTAGTCCCTTTTGTTAAGTTTATTATCTGTTAGGAAGTAATTTTTTCACCAACTGGAAGCCCTAGACCTTAAGGCACATCCTAAATACACTTTCATCAGAAAAGTTTACACTGTATCACAAAAGAGTAAAAGCAAGCAGACCTTTGCTTCTTTTTGAAAAAAGACCACTTTTAACCAGAAATGTGCCACAGGCCACCACCAAACACCACCACATCGTCAGCTTGAAACACTGTCAGGGTCAGAATGGTTTCTTTTTGACCTACCACTGGCTCATAGATTTCTCCTCATAAAACACTGCTTTAAAATCACCAGTTACAATATGCATCAATTATAACCAGCACGTCCCCAATAAGAGGATCGATAGCTTGTCCAGCCTCTTGTGCAGGAGGATTTTTCTAGGTGAAGAACTCTAGCTAAAAGGGAATGTTATCTCCACAGACATTAAATGTGAGCATAGAAATCTTCACTTAAGCCTTCACCAACAGGAGAAACAGAAAAGTATCCCAGACAGTACTGGTCTGCCCAAATCACCTTCCAAACATGTTAGAAAGCTGCAATAGAGTGCAGTAAGTAGGCAGGAGCTAAAAGATATCCTTTGTGCACATAAATTAAAAATAAAGATTATTCTGGACGTGGGCAGACCTGAGACCAAGGCCATTAAGAGTAACTGGGAGTCACAATTTAAAGGGCATCTTGTAAGGATTGTTGAAAGCCCCTAACCATATTTGAGCCAGGCACACAGCTGAATCTGAAAAGCCTATCAACACCATAATAGGCACCCTAAGTCCTTCTTAAAAACTCTAGTTTACATTAAAGTAAGCCAGTATTGAAAAAGTTGACAGATGTGAACAGAAGACTTTGAGAAAGTCCTTTTATTCCATAGGACATTAATAAAAGAATCTTCCTCTGAATGGCACCATTATCCTTTGCTGGGAAATTCTGGGTCAGCTTTAGGAGAAAATAAGTGATACAAGCCACAGTTATCCCCAGTATTAGCTAATCAAGTTTAATCATGTAAAACCAATAGATGTGAGCAGGTGAGAGAGGCCTGGAGTCATAAAAAAACAAAGCCACCAGAGGTCAAAAGTTTGGCAGACCTTGGCTTATCACCCTTGCCCAGTTTCATCTGCATGCCTGCAGTTTATCAAATGGAGTATTACAAAGACCTCCACTGCTTACACAAAGAGCAGTACCTTCTTGAACCTGAATTCTGAAGTTGAGCATACATATTAACAAAACAGACAGTGACAAGCCAGAATAAATGGCAACAAGACTAAAAATTTAAGGTCTGAAGCAAGCATGTGTCTGCTATTAGCTGTTACCTAACAAAAAGTTAAACTTCATTTTCTGTTTCATAGTGAACATCCCCTAAGACATCGTCACACCAGAGTACCGAGTACATTCCCCCACCCACAAAACTTTTTTTCTTTTTTGCCATGCCACATATGTCAAAAGTCACATCTGTCAGCGGAGCATGACCAGTGAGTAGCCAGTCTACATGCCTGACAGCTATCAAAACACAACTAAAAATAACAGACAAGAGAGTTGGTATTCCTGATGTAAAGAAGCTTCCTATTTGCTTGCAATTTCAAGTTTCAGAGAACTTCAAGATCTGATTTATTTACATCAAGACCTTTGGGCTTTTTCTTTTTCCTGTTACTGCAGTTCAGCATCTGATTTGACAAAGTTTTTTTTTTTCCTTTGCTGTCATGGGTTTTCTTTAAGAATTAGGTAGAGACATGTCTATGAACATACCAAGGTCATTGGGCAGCCCTTCAGTTACAAGGAATGTGGACCTGTAAATCCAACTTGTTTTTCCCCTTTTCCTTATTTTGAAAATAAGGTGAAACAGAGAACTGAACTGGCTTTTCCCATACTGAATGGAACAGTGACTTGTAGAAGAATATTTTCTTTTATTGTTACCCCTTGAGCAGTAGAAGCAGTCAGACACTTACGAACAATGCACTGATTTCCTCCTGGAAGCGTCTTCCATCCAGGGCAACAGTAGGAGCGAAATCTAGAACCACACACATTTGGCCTGTGACAGACACAAATCAATAAATGTGTGTGGGAAAATGAAGCAGTCTAAAGACAACTTAATGTTTTACATAGACACACAGGAAGAATCCAGAGGCATAAAACAAACAAAAAGTGCACAGCAAAGTTGTCTACAAAAAAAAAGTCCTACCTGAAGGAACAAAATCTTCCTCCAAGGCATTTTGGATTAGTTCAACTGATTAGTATAAAGAGGAGAGGTAGATGAATCAAGGGCAGACCACATTCATCCTTGGTGCAACAACAGAGGATATGGAAGGGATTAGTTTGATTCTGCTTTCATTCAAAGTCTGAGGAGTGATGCCATAAAAACAGGCGCCTTGCTGCCATCTGACACAAGACAGAAAGGATGCCTGCTCATAAGGATACATAAAACAACTCAAAATACCAAGAAGTCCCCGAAACATCAGAAGAAGAAAACCAAACCGGTTTTGCATCATTTCTTTGCAGAAACCCCTCAAGTGTGCGTCAAAGTATCTCAGCATCGGAGCACGCCAGACCAAGCAGCCCAATGGGGTCAATTCGTTAGCTGTAACGTTGGCCCCGCGCAACGTCTGCTTTTAATTAAATCGCACTGATTAGGAAGCCAGA
>WBMY01005425.1:0-32063 GCA_013397315.1 Donacobius atricapilla | reverse complement strand
ATTTTTTGGGTTTGGTGTTTTTTTTTTTTTTTTCATTTCTGAAAGTTCCTTTTCAAGACTAGAACTCCATTATTGTGGCATAAAAGGTTCAATAAAAACCACAAAATTTGGGATGAATTATGAATTATTATTATTATTATTATTATTAAGTTTTGTGATAGGAATTTCATGTCATATTTTCAGTGTTTGAGGATCTCAGGCAAAGAGATACACACAGAGTAAGATTTCATACTCTGTAAATTTAATGAAACAGCCTTGATAATGATGAAATATCGTACTAGTAATACATTATTAATAACAATCCTGAAAATCTGGTGAGTAGCCCACAGTGGAATAACTGACCAAGACATGGAGCTGGCNAGCAACAGATTCCATCACTAACAGTTCTGTAATTCCATATTCCTTTCCATAAAATAGTCCAGGATTAAATAAATAAACCTGGAATTAATAAACTAAGCAAGCCTAGAATTGAAATGTTATATATGTATAAATTATTACTACTGAAAATACTCTGTTTCATTTGTTCCAAAAAAAAAAAAAAATCATTCATTGTCATTTGCTTTTTTTCTACCAAGAAAATACTGGAATAATTTTTCAAAACATGAAAGCAACAAAAAGAGTGAAGCCTAGGCTGTAACTCTCCAATAAACCACAGGCTGAGTCTCACTTTCTTCATGGGAACTGATCTTGCTGCAGAAATCTGAAGAAGCAATGTCTTGTTGATGACCATCATAAAGAAAATACATGAGCATGACCAAACAGGTGGGCAGTGATGGTGTTTGGGTACATAACTTTATCCCCTCTGCACATAATTTGATGTTGAAGGTGTAAAGTATGTGCACTAATGCTATAGCAGACTGAAGCAGAGAATGTCAATTGAAATAAACTTCAGGAAATTCTGTAAAGCTGAATTAAGGCAAGGAAATACTAACTTATCCTATTGGGAGCTTTAGATATAAGGATTTTCGTGTATATTGCTAGTGACTATAAGGCTGGAAAGGCAGGTAATATGGGTATCACCTTCGCTACAACTGGTACTTTTAGAAACTCAATTATTGTAAACTTTAAGTGCCAACACTTCAACCTGGCTGCCAAATCCAGCTGTTAATATAAAAACCTCAGTGAAAGTTATCAGAATGCAATTTTCTACCCCACAATTTTCACTCCCACTCAAAATTTACACTGGTTTCTTGTGCTGGCTTTGCTGACATGACCTGTTTATGTGTTTTGCTTTTATAGAGGCATGTACAATTAATATGTAGCTCTCAAATATGTGCAGAGGTTTTACCTACCTAGGCTGACCTTTAGGAAGTCAGGAAAAAGGTGCCAGACATCTGCCAGAATTGTTGGTTCACAGTTCATTTGACAGGAGATCCTGAACTGATGATTTCTTGAAGACAGGCAGTATTTTGCACTTGTTATTGGTTGTAGCAGTCAAAATATTTCAATTAAGATAGGCAAAATAATTTTGCATGTGATCACTCATGATCGATCTTGTTAGAAGGCATCTCTTATCAGTCAACAGAAATTTAAATTTTACAGGTTGTCAGTATTATTGGTGCAATGCTGAGGTGGGGGGCAATTTTCAGGACTCATGTGACCACCTCCCACCAAATATTTATCACTTATGAAACCACAAAATTGTCATCAATGTTGTCATCAACAGTCATAAATTTAAAACTGTTAGCATTATTCTACACATGCAGCCATTTCTACTTCAGAGTAAACCGCGTATAAAATTTAGTGCACTAAAATGGAAATTATAGGTCTCATCCTCACCTATTTCTGATTGACGTTTATTAGCATTTGCTGGAAATAAAAATGGCAACAAAACTCATACCTGTCTGCTAGCAGAAAAGGTGAACTTTCTTTAGCATAATAGGTCCTGAGAACCTCTGCTTAGCACTCTCCAGTAATGAATTCTAAAAATAAAAGTTTTCAATATTTTGCAGACTAAAGTAGAGGTTTCAAAATCTCCAGCTACTTCTACATAATTAAAAATGCATTGTTTTTTCAGGTGGGAGGTCACCTTTATATCCCAGGACAAATTCAATGTTAAAAGACTATAAAGTCAACTTGAGAAACAACATTAAAAAAAAAAATCACTATTCCTACATTTGCAGGGAACAAATGCAGAGCCACTTAAAGTGCCATTTTAAGAAAAAAGACCTCAGTAAATTGAGCAGGTTGAGCATTTTTCTTTTAAATGTGTGAAGATCTATTTTCTGGGTTTGGTGTNTTTTTGGGTTTGGTGTTTTTTTTTTTTTTTTCATTTCTGAAAGTTCCTTTTCAAGACTAGAACTCCATTTTTGTGGCATAAAAGGTTCAATAAAAACCACAAAATTTGGGATGAATTATGAATTATTATTATTATTATTATTATTAAGTTTTGTGATAGGAATTTCATGTCATATTTTCAGTGTTTGAGGATCTCAGGCAAAGAGATACACACAGAGTAAGATTTCATACTCTGTAAATTTAATGAAACAGCCTTGATAATGATGAAATATCGTACTAGTAATACATTATTAATAACAATCCTGAAAATCTGGTGAGTAGCCCACAGTGGAATAACTGACCAAGACATGGAGCTGGCTGGACCATACAAGGCAGTGGCATGCTGTAATTAGCTAACTCTATGAAAATGAGGAAACAGGTCTAAAATCAGCTGTTAGAGGTTTTCCAGTACAACTGTGAAAACAAAGTAATGGTTGAATGTTATTGAAACAATAAAATAGCTAGAAATAATCTTTGTGAAACCACCACATTCATCTCCAGGAAATGGTCAGATTTCATGGACAGATCTCAAAAAATCACCAAATTAATCTCCAGATTTCATAGGCTGACTCTCAGAAGTGTGTGGTATCTGTTTCTCTGAGATTACACTGGTTTTAGAAAAATCACCTGCTGTTGGTGTTTCTCACAGGTCCAGCCAGCAGCTGTAACTCAATAAAGATGACAACATTTTTTCCCTAAATCATCATTATGCCTTTGCCTTCTTGAGTGGATCAGTAGCTGAGCTGATTTCCAACAGTTTATTTATGGGCAATGGATCAAGATTGCAACAGCCTCCCTAACGATTTCTGTACCACTTGGAATTCCAACTGTGCCATATAATTGTGCAGCTTCTGATCTCAGCCAATCTAGAAAACATGGATTGCAATTTGTGTTAGTCCAGGATGTCTTCCCAGGTCTTCTGGTACAGCCCCTTTGGTAGGGGGAAAACCCCTTCTCAGCCCAAACACTGTTACCCTCCTGAGCCTGAATAAGTACAATTCAACAATTCCTCTTTCTAAGAGCCTGTCATGTAATGGAACAGTCTTTAGCTCATATACAGGCAAAAAGACTCACAAAAAAAACCCGAAAAAAACACCCAAACCAAACAAAAAAAACCCTGGTGGAAGTCAAAATCCTTTTAATGGCACAGAATGGTCATTTGGAATGCTGTCTGCATGCTGTGGGTGGTCAGGTATGGATTTTCATCCTAATTTCCTTGTGAATGACTTGGGATAACTGAGAAGCTATATGAGATAATGCCCTATAAATAACAGTGGGTGAAAACAGTTTGAGCAGAAGCAGAAAATAAAATTTCTGGATGTAAATGGGAAGTAGTAGTCCTTCTTAGCTCAGACAAAATCTATTTGGCAGCCTCACTTTTGACTTCTCAGAGAATCTTCCTTTTCCTAGAGGAAATGGGCTATGGCATGCTCCCTGCTTTCCTTCTGTTTCTCTGCTGCAGAAGCCCGCACACGTGTGGCCACTCCTGGGGTGCACTTGGCAAGCACCAGGGCACAGATGCAAAGCTCTGGAATGCTTTTTCCAGGACTAATGTATGGGACTGTAGCTGTCTGCCTGGCTGGATTTCGTCATGCTCCAGGCTAGCCCTACATTTGGCTGCCAAACCTACCAAAGGAGTTGCCAACAGGACTGGTGTCAGGACTAGTCTGATTTGCTTTGCTACTCTTCAAGATGTCTGATCTTTCAATTTTCTGTTCACAAAATGCAAAAAAATGTATTTGTGTGTGTGTTTCAGGACAAAATTCTAGAAGTGTGGGGTTTTGGTTTTTTGGTTTTGTTTTTTTTTTACAGCTCCTTTTTTAAGTGATTTTTGTGGTGGCAGAAGAGAAAATGCCACATTTATTTCAACTGTTAAAACACATATAGGAAACTTCAAATGTACAAATTCTGCCCATATTTTTTGAGCAGGCCGCAGATCAAGTTCCTTTCCTGATTTGCTCATAGCTAAACGGGAGAACCCTAATGCTTTCTGCATTTCTTCAGGATTGGTTATCTTGAATATTTTTAAGTTGGCAACATGGCAAAGTTTCTTGGTGTTTTTAAAAACAGCCTGTAAGGACAAGTTAAGGACATTGTTAAGTGTGTGACTAAAGCAGGAATACTGATTCAAATGATACCTCTATTTGCATCTGGAACAAATGTACCAATCCAAACTTCTTCTGAATTTTTTATGCATCAGATACTGGTGTCACTCCAAGGGGAAGCAGATTTCCCAGTGGGAAGCAGATTAATTTTCTCCAAAGAGTGAGAGTTGGGAAATGCTTCCTTTAGTAAAGTTCCTGGAAAAAAAAGGGGGAAAAGATTAAGAAGCAAAAATGCTCAAAAAATAAAGATCAGGGATGGAGGAAATAGCAAAAATAAAGTAGCAGAACTTGGATCAGGGAGGACTGCATGTGGAGACAAAAAGTCTAAACCTTGTAGTCTTGAGTCCAAATCACATCACAGGAACATTTCAAAACTTGGGCCTGTACTTCGTGTCCCAGAGACCTTAAACCAGATCTGGAATGGAGTAGTATTTGACATGTATTAGAGGAAAATGTAGGGTTTTTTTTTTAAGGCAATGGTAAAGGAAAGAAGAGTGAAAAGTACAGACTCCTCACCTTACGATTAATTTAAAGACTATGTAGATCTTCATACATTTGTTACATTTGTTCTTCCAAGGAAAAAGAAAGGACCAAGTGGGATAGACATTCCAGAAATATATTCTTATTCTTCTACTTCCTTTTTCTTGTTTGGAGAGGATAGGAAAAATAACTGAACCTTTTATTGATCAAAAGACTTAAAATAAAAAAGTGACATTAAAATACTGGCAGGGTAAGAGTGCTGTCTTTTGGGATGGAATAATGGACTAGAAGAATGCAAGACATCTAAGGGGTTGTGAGTATTCATTGTCATGTCTGAGGCTGGGACCATAAAAAGTGCGTGCATTTTATTGGGTAAACATCAATAAACTTCTCAAATAAACCCATCAATAAACTTCTGAGAAGTTCTACTGAATAGTTTCAAAAGATCCTTACCCAAACCAGCCTGGTTTGCAGGGGTAGCTCTTCCTGGATTTCATATCTACTTCTTGTTGCAGTTAAAAATAGGAACCAGAGAGTCAAAGACGAGAAAAAATTGCAAACAAAGGGCCACTGTAGCCATTCTGCTAAACAGATATATTTAACATATCTCTCCAAGAATTATAGAAATTTTTGAGGAAACTTCAGTAGGACAGATGTCAATAAAATGCCATCCATCTCCAAGCTGTGAATTCTTCACAAAACCGTCAGAAATCTTCATGGAGAGATCAAGTCTTTTCTCTCCTTGATCTGATGTAGGCTTCACAACAACAACAAGAACAACAAAGTCCAAAATAAAATGTACTAAACTTTTTTTAAGGCTACATATGAATTTAGCAAGTTATGAGTTCATAAACAGTATCATTACAGATTTACAGTTTCAATATTTAAAATAAGAATGTGATCACAAAATTAGTCCTGTTCTTTAGTGGCGCAAGGTAAAGGAAATTGCATTTGGTCTGAAACTGATAAGCAGGCATATGAATTTCAAAAATTTAAATGCAGATATCTGCCATTACAGAAGTGGGAGAGGTTTTATTCTACACCTCTACAACTTTTGATGTGATTTTGCTTTGCTTTATTTATCTAGAAGATGGGAATTAAAGGCACATTCTGTATTTGCAAATCAATCACACTTGAATTTTTGGAAAACATTTACAGGAAAGTGGGGGAAGCCTGGCTTTGCTTTCTTCTAGAATACAAAGTAAGCAGAGCTCAAGGTTTGAAGCAGATCCTTGAGCTTCTAAATGTCCAGTTTATTAAGACCTTAATAAAATCCTGCAAATAAAAAAATACTTTGCAACATTAGCAAAGGAATAAGAAAATAGCAATAATTATATCAAATACAAGTTTAAAAAAGCTCTCAAAATTCCCTGCCCTTCTGCTAGTTATGGCAAGCAATAAATTAAAAGGGGAAAAAACAGATAAGGAAGCTGCAGATGATTTTCAATTTGTTTGTGAAATCTTAATGAATGCAGTGCGCATTTTGGAGGTAGTGACTTGACTTGAATGTTGCACTGTGCACAATTGTTGCTGTGCTTTCTGCCCTGTGGGCTTTCTCCAGGACTTGTGACTAAATTTAGTAGCTATCAAGACTTCTTTTCTGATAACACACACTTCAGCCTTTTTAAATGAGCCTGTGACCTTCTCAGGGGCTGTGGTTGTAGTACTGCTGAGTTCTCAACTAACAAAAAAACATAAATACTTTTACTTAAATTTACTTCCACTCAAAAACACCTAACCACTGCATAATTACAATACAGTGTGGCCCAAGTAATCTGCAAATTTGTGATTGCGGAAGATGCCAATAGACATCACAACTTTGCATCCCTGAGCTATAGATCAGATGGGACACATTCTCCTTAGGCATCCAGTTTGTATTTAAAGGAAAAATAATCATGTAATTCTTTTCACTGGAGATCCTCTGTCTGCTTTTATCACTCATCATTGACACAATGTGTTCCAGGCCAAGTCAGAAAATGTAAATCGAAATGCTGTCTTTCTTTGGTATGAAGTGATGTGGTTTAGTTTTAATCATACTTTTTTTTTTAATTATTATTTTGAGTGGTTTGGGGTTTGGTTTTGTTGATTTTGGGGTTTGTGGAGGTTTTTTGTTTGTTTGGGTTTTTTTTGTTGTTTGGTTCGTTGGTTATTGGGGTTTTTTTGTTTGTTTTGTTTTTTGTTAGGTCACACAGAAATTCCTGTACATGAGAATAGCTTCTATTGTAATTTTTTCAAAAGCACAGTCACACAAAGCAAAACAAGTGTTAATGAAATTTTGAAGGAGAAAAATGTAAATATTTCCCACAGCATTTTCTATTTCTAGAATGCTATAAATAAGTATCTCTGTCACAGTTGTGTCTCCTTTTTTTTCCCTGGAGATTTCATGCAGTTGGAGAAAGACAGAAGCAAATAATTCAGAATAATAAATATCTACACAATTGTGGATTCTTTGGGACTTTTTCTACTTCTGCTGCCAAATGGAAGAATGAAATATCAGGAACAGAGATATTATTAAGTGATTCTTCAGGCAGTCAGGTTATAAGGGACAATATAGACAAAGGTAATAAATTCATAATGAAAAGCTAGAAAAGGACACCAAGCCTTGTGTCTGCACTTCATGACTCCTGCAGCTGGAAATTTCATTTTTCCTCATCTGACCAAGGGGAAGAATCAGTGACAAAAATCTTTTCAGTTCACAGGCGCAGAATCAGAGCAAGGCGGGAAAGCCAAATGCGCTTCAAAAGAGAAAATATGTGTTTGGAGAAAAGGGTCTTAATTTGCTACTGGATGTGTCTGGAAAAGGGGAATGGTTGTTTGCTGTGAGCTTGATGGCCCAAAATCAAAGTGTTTCCCTGAGAGCTTTGGAGGATCCAGTTCAGCCATGAAATAAACTTACCTGACAGTATACTGACCACGGCATTACCCAGGCAGATGAAAACAATGATAAAATTAATTTTGCCTGTATTCTATAACAATTATAGGTTCTCTAAGATTTACAAACCCTCATAAAGAATGGAAATTATAATAAGTATATATTCTAAAAGGGATGTAAGGATTATAGATTACAGATGATAAATATGGATCTCTGTGTGCAATATGTGTACCTGAGATGGTTGCCTTCTGCTTTTTGGGTTGTTTTGTTTGGGCTTTTTCTTTTTTCAAACAGCTGAGTGCAGATGACTGGCTAAGAGAAATGACAATTATCTTGCCTTCCCATTTTCCTATCTACAGCAGACAGTGAGGAGTAGGGGAAGGCGGGAGGGGAAGAGAAAGAAATATGCCAGATGTGTTTCTAGCATGTTCATGTGAAGAAAACTGCAACAAATGTTGACATTTTGGCATTGGGAACATTGCTTTGACAAGGGTCTAAGTGGTGGAATGTCAACATTCTTCACTTTCTCCTAGTAAAATATTTGTTTCAAAATGTAAATGAAGGCCAAAGAGCTTTTTTTTCGTCTTAGCTTGTCCGAACATCTGGTTTCGTGTTTACATTGGTTGGTATCACAGGGTTATCCTTAAAAAAACCTTGCTTTTATTTTCTGATTTCTAAGCAAAACTCTCAAACACGAAGTGCTTTTCTGAGCAATGCAATATTGTCTGACTATGGGAGTAATCTTAAATATAAAGTAAAAAAGTAGTAGCTGAATCTATAGGAGGCTAATGTGAGAGCAGGTGAAATATGGAATGATACAAAGCAAATACTGCCTCCCTGTGAGGCTCAAAAAAACCACTCAAAACCAGATAATGCTCATACAGGACTCACTTCATCAGTTGATGATTGAGTTTAATGTTAAAAGGCATCAATTTTAAAATTCCTTTTTTTCTGCTATTGCAGGAAGCAAATCTAGCACTTTTTTCCTCTTTTGTTTTCATATTCTGTGTTTTCAAGAAAGCATGAAGCAGAAAAGGACAGTTGCAAATAAATTTGTATATTGATAATTATACTTCAGTGATTACAAGAGCTATCAGTTGGGGTCCCATACACCTGATGTGTGTTTACACAGCAGGTAGCATGACTGAAAATTACTACCAGAAAGCAATAGTAAGAAAGCAGACAAAAATTATTTAGAAAAGCCAAAATTTTCTCAGTGATTCTCAGTCTCACTACAAGGTTTATCTGCTTCCAAAATGAGCTAAGTGTTAAGCTACCAATATGGGAAAACAAACAGGGGACAGAATAAAGAGCACAACGGAGCTCAATGATATCCCTGCCAGGCCACGGGAGAAGTGACCACTGATATGAGAAGAACTGGGAAAGTACAGCATATGCAGATATCAAGGTTTTAGAAACTGTGTAGTTTTGTAAGGCAGCCAAGTAATGCAAACAATAGGCTGATTCTGTAACTAGTGGAAATTCTTGCTTAAGGATGTGACTGCTCAGAGGTGCAACAGCATGTAAGACTGAATTGAGAGGAAAATAAACATCTTCAGTGACTTCAACCCCATTTTGCTTGGGTTTCAGTGACTTCAACTCTGACTTGTTTTTGCTCAGGCCTTTGATTTCTTTTTGCTTGGGCTTCTTGCTTCTTTCAAGAACTTGTTTCTTTCAAGGACTACTTCTTGCAGCCCTCCTTTGGAGTCCCGTCTCTCAGTTGCGTGGCATACCAGTGTATTTGTACTTATTATTTCTCCATCTCTACATTCATCACAGCTTAACTGAGTCAAATATTTCTCTTTCACGGCAAGACTTTTTTTGGAAAATTAGGCTAAACAGCCTTGTAATGGTGACAGCATAAAGTAATTACTGATTTTTTTGTTAAAACTTAGACCCCTTAAACTAATCATGTCAAACCAAAACAATAAACCCAATGCTGCAGTCCCACTTTGAAATAAAGTTTATTAGCAAGAAAAATACACTGTGTGAAAAATCTCCTTTCCTTTTTTTCCCCCCAGAAAGTACTAGTATTAGCTTATTCATTTAGTGAGTAGGAATAGTCATCTGACTGCAGGATTGGGGTTTTTTTCCCATCCCCAAGATATTCCTTTACAGCATTTTAATGTGTTTAATGTACATGTGTATACATTCTTGTAGAAAAATTGGGAACATACTGCTGGGATCTGTTAGTCCCTCTGTTTATTTTACACGTGTGTATTTATATGAGGAATATTTTAGTTATTACACTTCACATCAGTGAAAAATTAACATTCCAGTGCGTTTTTATACAGTTGATCCTCTATTATTGTTACAGTCAGAGAAGGGGCTGTAAAAATGGCTTTGTTTATTAGCATACCAGTTCCTGTGTGTCTTCAAGTCAGTGGGAAGTAACAGTAATGGCTTTGTAGTTAAGGATTATATTTTACAGTATTTTCCCTAGGGATGCCAGCACCTATTTTTCCAGTTTCTAAAATGCTGTATCTCGAAAGAATTCCATAAACCCATGTCTCAGTTTATTAGGAGCACTCTAATCGTCAATAAAAGACACTTTGGACCTCGGGCACCTTGATTCAAAGACAGTGAGATTCACTCCATCTGCTAATTGGCCCTAAGGCTGTGAAGTCTAGGAGATTATTTTTCTTGGTGTGATGCAGTCAACAAGGCATGTGTGAGAGACACTGGCAGTACAACACGTGGAAAGTCACTTGTCCCATTTGCAGGCCTTGACTTGAGGTGAAGAAATTGATAAAGAATTCAAATTAAATCAGACAAAGCTCATCTGGAACAGCTGCTATAGATAGGGGTCACACATTTCTGCAATTCTTTCATTGTGGGTTTTGTGTTGTCTTTGTTACTGTTCACTGTGGACTCCCTGGAAACGAGAGAAATAGGAGGATTTTTCTTTCTTAATTACTGGGGTCTTTTTTGTGTTGGTTTCTCTGGGAATGCATTTCCACACCCGAGCAGGTGTATTCTATATAAGGGAAAGAGTTTCATCTTACCTCTAGACATATTGGGAACTTAGACTAGAATTTCTTTTAGCCTTCTCATTGCAATCGGCTCAGTGCCACCACATAAGCAGTAATTGGGCTTTGGAAGTGTACCTCAAAGCCGCTAACTATTTCTACTGGCAGTCTGCCAATGGAACCCACCTAGACAATTGAGCACTTAAGAACAAGCACAGAGCTGCTCTCGGCTTTTGAGGGTCTTTTTAACAAGGTGTCAGAGGTTTCTCTGATACCTGTGCTCGGTTTTTATTTTGTTCTATGATGTTTATCATTTTTGTCATTATGAAAACCTTTTACTTTACAAAACACCTCTGAAGAGCCGTCTCACAATTATTAAGCCGTTTTCTGTGAAGGGCTGGACACCTTCAGAGACTTTATAAATCTTCATGTGACTTATTTCCATCCTGGCCACGTGCAAAGATTTTATCAGGTTTCTTTCTTTCAGCAACTACCATTACATAACTGTTGGACCCAGTAAGCAAAACTTTACACACAGCCTTTTTTGAACACGTGGTAGCCTATGCATGCAAGAGCAGCAGTGTTTTGAAAGTGATCACAAAGCAGAAGTGGCTTTTTTTCAACGTACAGATATCGAATATGTCTGTACAAAGATCTGCGTGCAGCTCTTTTGCTTCAAAAATACCATGTTAGAAATTACAGCTAGGGATCTTTTTGGTGTTGTTAAGCATCCCACTTCTTTTGGATGTGCCTACCGAAGGATCTATAGGGTCAGCAATCTGATCAGGTGAGCATCTCCTCTGGACATAAATAAATGTCTCTGCACCTCGTTCTGCCTTTTGTACAGGTGGATGGAACAAACCAATAAAGAACAATGCACAATGTGTGGAAATAAACCGACACACCCACACCGCTACAGTAGAGCACAGACACAAATAGGTTGAAATTGAGGCTGAAAAAAATCAACAATGGCAAAATTAAAAGTAGGAGATCATAGAGCACTTACAAACATAGAAACNCGCTTCAAAACACACAAACTGCAAAATTAAAGGGAGAAAAAAAAAAAAAAAAGGAAGAAGGAGAAAAAAAGGCAGTGGAGAGAACTGCTCTTCTAATAAAGGAAAATCTAATGACAAAGTTCAACCCCTCACCCCCACCCACCAGGCCAGAAAAACACCAGCCCTCAGACCTTCTCAGAGCACAGTCTCTCCCCCCTGCATCACCACCTCCCTGTCTCCTTGGGGCAGTACCTCAGTGTTTTAATTTCCCTTAAAAATGTCATCAGAAGCCAAAATACTCAATATGAAACTTCCCTGGATCTTGTTAATCGGTACTTTCATGAAAATCCTTCTAGAGATGAATGCTTCCAAATGATCTGGTAAGTGAAAGAAAGATTTCCTGCGTAACCTTTGTGTAAGATGCTCATTAATCTCTCAGCATTTGCGGGAACTTCTTCCCAAAGCTTGGCCACTTTGTCCCATTCATGAAGCAAATCAACTACTTCTGCCAACTGAGTTTCACTGTTTTCAAGAAATTGGCATCTCTTTAAGACCCAAATGTCCCTCTCTCAATTTATTTAATTACCAATGCTTTCATGACAGCAAGTCAAAATCCCTCTTTTTGTTAACTCTCCCAACATGTTCTCCTATGAAATGTCTGTTTCACAAATCCCTTTAAAAACCAGCCTGTCATAACAGCAGATTTGGGATAAACCTCACCAACACCTTCCATTTAAACCTGCTATGTGAAATAGTTACACCAAGGCTCTTCTACCTACTTTATTTTCCTTTTCCAAGGGCTCATTCCTTCAGAAAAGGAGATAAATTATCAGTAATGAGAGACTGTAAAGGTAACGTTTCATTTATATATATATATGTATATATATATAAAGGGATCTAAGGGAAAAACAACAGTGAGAAATAAAAAGCACAGCACTACAGCTTTTCCAAATTAAACTCTTATCTCTCTTAGCTCTACATATTTTACAGCGCTGAAGATGGAAGGCTTGTAAATGAGATGTATTTCTATGCAATTGCACAAAATGATGCCACTTCAGGCAATTTTAAGTGCACATAGAAATTGCACAGGCAATTTTAAGTGCACATGGTCTTGCAAAATTCCCACAGAACCCAGTAGAAAACATCCAGGATATTACTTTTTTTTCAATTCAAGTGTGGGTGATGTGGGCGTAGTTATTATTCTTAGTAAGCTAAAGAGAAAATATGTTCATTACACGTAAAACTGATTATATCATGCTCTGGAAGCTAAAGAGAGGATGTTCTGAGGGCCTCACAAAAAAATTTGTCAGAATAAATGAAATACTGCCCTCTTCTGATTAAACCTCATCTTAGAAGTAGCTCCACTTGCAAAGGACGAAGAGGTCTGTGGAAAAGACTAAAATGAGTTAAAAATAGGGCTTGGCAGGTACATGAACCCCCCCTGCAGGAAACGTAGTGGGGAGCTTCCATAATTTCTGTGGGGCAAATAACATCCTACATCAAAGCAGGAGATATGGGGAGCCTGAGTAAAAGCAACTTGCACTGCATCCGTGTATTTCAGGGTAATTTTGTGATGTGGCATGTAACACTATCAGCAGATGGAAGAATTAAAGCTCACCTGGCACGCCTTTCCCTAATTTAGGCATGGGAACTTCTTGCTTGTCCAGTTTTGTGCACATAGAACTTTTTAAATGTCAAAAAACAATCCATGCCCAGAAAACCAAGTGTACTGGAGACCCGTCAAACACAAATACCCATCTGAGCTGCAAACTGCTGTGTGAGTATGCTGCAAATATCACAGGCCTTTGTTTGATGCCCTTTCCTAAATATTTCCTCACTGGTAACTATCACTGACTAATTTCTGACATTTTCAATTCTTTTTTTTAATAAAGTATTTCTCTAACTGTAAAATGTGAGTGGGACACTGGTCTTCAGTCAAGTTAAAGCATTTTGCAGACCTACAAGCACAAAAAATATTCAAAAATCAGATCATAGAGAAAAATGTACATGTTGAGCCACTTCTCTGATCACTTTTGATGGTAACCTCCTTACAGGTTATTGCACACCAGACTGACATGCAAGGTTGTTCCAGCTGTTAATTACCACATACTTTGAAAATCCATGGGATGTGGATGCTTGAGTCAAGGTTTCATTTGGCCTTTCTCACCTGTCCTCTGAGAGATTTCTGTGAACCCACCTTCAGTAGTGATCCCCTTTGGCAATTTGAATTTGTCTTTCTGCATTATATAAATCAGGACATTTTCAGCAGAATTTAATGCACTTTCCTTCATTCCAAACCCGCACAGAATGTGGCAGACCTACCTCTGACACATTCACAGGTGTTACTCTCTGTGAAGCAGACTTGTTTTACACAAGGTGTGGCTCCAATACTCATGGAATAGTTAGCTGCTTTACTCATTCATGTCTGGATTATTTTTTTAAGGTATTTTAAATACACAACAATATGTAAATGGAATGTACATACTTAATTTTCTGTACTAAAAGTAATATAAGAGCACTTAGCAGAAAAGCTTTCCAGCAGTTCATCCACAAACAAAACTTTGTTCTTCACTAATTTACCTTGCACAATGCTTCCACTTACATGCTTTTAGGCTGAGCAAAATGATCTTTCTGCCCACTGCTGAACTTTTGAGTTAGAGCTAAAGTAAAAATATGTATAACAGGCTATTAGTAACGTGGGCAAATAATTACAGAACTAAAAATGCAAAATAATGGTACTGCTGTAAGAGCCACAGGGCTGCCTAGAGCTGATACTGCTGCAAGCATTTATCTTGTTGCAACTTTCTTTCTGTCAGTGGAGAAAATATGTTAAAACATAAAAAAGTTATTAAACTAATCACAAAAACAAATGCTTGCAGGCTTTGTTGCTATAAACAATGGCAGTAGCGGCACTAGGTGCAGTCATAATTTGTAGACTACACCAGAAAAAGAAAGCATCATGAATTTTGTAAAATCAGCTATTTCAAATGAAG
This sequence comes from Donacobius atricapilla, assembly GCA_013397315.1. Classification (NCBI taxonomy): domain Eukaryota; kingdom Metazoa; phylum Chordata; class Aves; order Passeriformes; family Mimidae; genus Donacobius; species Donacobius atricapilla. The sequence continues at coordinate 17,369 of WBMY01005425.1, read as the reverse complement.
TAAAGCATCTTTCTGTACTTGTACAAATCTTTTTATAGGTTCATATAACTCAGAGGAAATAAGGGGAATGGTTGACAATTTAAATAACAAATTGTACATCTGCTTACTCTGAAGCATTTCTCAGTATTTGCTCACATTTAAGTTGTGATGGGGAAAGACCAATGAGTCTTTCCACCAAGTGTTCTAGTTGAGCAACAGATATTGATGAATTTACATTAGATTACATGTCAAAAACTTGCAAAATTTCTTCTACCATGTTTCCAACAAGCTATGACTCCACCACGATGAAATAGATAACTGCCCATCTATCTTAGCCACATTTGTGTTAAGGAGTTGTTGTTTTCAATTGGAATCACTCATATTTTTGTACTCTTAACTGTAGAAAAAACGGTGCTGAAAAAAAAATAGGCAGAAACCAAAGAGTTACTGCTGGGACCTGAAACGTTCTAAGATATTATGAGCTTTTACATTTTTGTGGAAGGTGTGTGTTTTGCACCAAGAGCTGCTGGTCCCTTGTCATCCCTGTAAGAAACACATTTGAACTAGAAAGTAGGATTTAAAATGCTGTTTATTAGAGCTTAGACAATCAAAGGTCAATAGTACAGATAACCCCACACCTCTCTAGGTGCTCTGAGTCCTGAGGGTGCAGCACTAAACACAAACACAGCACTCCATGCAGACCTCATCCAGAGCAGAGAATCTCCCTTTTTTATTATTTTCTTACAAGGAAACAACTCCTCTCATCATTTCTACAGTCAAGGTGAACATCATTAATGTTCATGTTGGTCCTGAAAAAGTACTGCCTGTGTGTCTTTAGTGCTAAAACATCTCAAAAGGTTCTGGTCTGATTTGTTAGTAGGAGCTGGTGAAACAGAAGATAAAGTGACAACTGACCAAGCAGCAGAAGTCTGCTCTGAGGCAATGACTGCAAAAAGGGGACAGAAATATTGATACCAAAGAACATGGAGAAAATATGCACAACATATTGGCATTAAGTCAAGCTTGGATGCAGCCAGTTTCTGGGGATAATTAAAGCTCCTGAGGAACATGAAAAATTATAGAACTGAAAGGATTGTGCTAATTTACCTTTTATACAAAGGAGCAGTATCTTCTATGCAAACCAAGTGTTTTTCTGGAAACCAATAAACCTAATTTTCGTTCCTGTGATTTTGGCTGGGAGATTATGCTTTGTGTTTCTAGTCAGAACTGTTAACTGCAAGTTACATTCTATCAGTGGTAGTGGTGAAGATCAGGACAATAATTTTCAACAGTATTTAGTTGCAAATGAACCGTAGTGTGTTTGTTGTGCAGAGGATTGCTCTTAAGAGGCAAGAAAAGAAAAAATTTAAAACTCATTTTTGCAATGATGCCGAGCAAAAATACATGATCAACACTTATGATGTACTTGCAAAGTGCACTGGCACTCTCAGGTAAAAAGTTTTGAGCCTTTAAAATATGTTATTATAACCCAGATCCTATAGTACTTGCTTTACTAATGTCTCTGTAAAGATAACATTCTTGGTTAGATGGTTCTCCAGCTGCTGAAAAGAAAGAATCATACCCTGGGTTGCAGTGGAGCACATGGGGAAAGGAATAAAGTGGTTTGGCAACAAAATAATGACAAGAAATAGAAAGCCTTATATCTGCATAATGAAAGCAACCCTAATTCATTTTTCTGTTTAATTGTTAAGGTAAAAACAAAACAAACCCCCAAAGAAACAAAACCTCAAAAAAACACAACAGATTAAAATAACTGAATATTAACAAAGAAAAAATAATAAAGTTGTTTATTCTGGTGTGGCATAGTTACCAGAAATACATTTTCTCCCTAAAGCTTTTTGTCACATTCTAATTCTGTAGCACTTCTCTCCTGCTCTGACTTCTTCTAGAAGAGCCCAACAGCAGTTTTAATCACCAGATTTAGGAACAGGACTGAAGAAGCGAAGCAGGAGGAAAACCAGCACTGGAGGGCAACATTTGTATCTGCAGGCAGTTTTTCCAGGCGGCTGCAGCCTGAGAAGGGATCAGAGCCAAGGGATCCATGGTACAGCAGAGATTACTGTTCCATTTCTCTGCCTCTCTACAACCCTTCTGATCTCACTAACAGCAAAAAACAGCTTTGAGAAACTGAGCATAATATGCTTACATTAAAACTCTAAACACTATTGCTTCTATCTGCGTAACTTGCATAAACACAACTTTTCTTAAATCACGAAAATATTTTAATTCAGTTCTTTTAGGAAAAGGTCATCCCTGAAGACTTGCTGTTTATCAGTATGTTTATCTCACAACTACGACTGACAGAAAATCCACTTTCATATTCATTTTCCCCGATAATAATGAAGAGTATATACGTACTTTAGGAAAATTAACATCATGGCTTGCACTGTACTGAACATGTAAATTTTCTTCAGTGACACACTGCTCCAAACCAATCCCTGACCATGCACATTCACAGAAACACCTCCGATGATCCTAATCTATCTAACAAAATAAGGATTTTTAACAGGTCAGAGCAAGTAATTCCCCAAGAACAAACCAAGATGTAAGGTTTTAATTCAGAAAACAGTGACAACAATAATCATCTGGGAAACCTTTTATTCAGGCAACAAGGTAGAATTAAAAGCTATTCTACCAAGCAGATTTTTCGCAGCACAAGTCAAACAGCCAGTGAGAAAACTAGCAGAATTAAGCAAAGTTGTAGCAAGTACCAGTCTTCTCCAAACTTGTTTCCAATTTGGGGAAGTAACTGCCAAACTAGCAACTAGATAACCCTCAGCAATCTGGCAATATCATGTGCAAAGCAGTTTTAGTTAATAAAAGTCATTTCCCAAAACTCAAAGTGCAGGTTAGAATCACGCATCTCTCTCACCTACCTCGTAGGCTTGCAAAGAAGCACCACCACCAGCCTACATCAAAAAGAGTATTATTTCAGTATTAACTCCTTGCAGGTAAAAGCCAGAGCCTGTGGAACTATCATCAAGTACTTCTGACACTGGTGAAGTGCTGCTCTGAGTTGTATGTTAACTTCCTTCGGCTTCATGTCTCTTGCCACAACAGATACAGCATCTATTTAGTGGAGACTGTCATGTGAGAGTTCAGGGAAGGAAGACCTCCTTGCTTTCCAGGTTATTCAGAGATGTAGTGAGCCCAGAGGTGTCTACATCTTCCCCTCCTTAGTCTGTCTGAGTGTCTGGAAAACCTTCACAGACAATATTTCAGAGTGAACAGTGCAGCACTCCAAGTCTGCATCAGAACCCTCACGAGCACAGATGTACAAATGGTGCAGCCTTTGAAGTTACTGCACATTTGGGGTCCCAGTGACATAAACATGGTTTACTGATCCTTGTGCCAGAATAAGGTTGATGAGCTATTGTTGATAAACACACTGCTATCAGAAAGCACAAGCAGTAGTATCCCCTTGGAATAAAATTACCCTGACAGGCATTCCTGTGGAGAAGCAGAGGAACAGCCAGGCTTACAGCCTGTGAGCCATCCCAGGAGTCTCCCCTGACCTCCTTCCCCTTTTAAGTTATATTTTTACTGTTTTCTTTGAGGTGTGGAAAACACAAAGTTCCAACTGATGTCATTTCATGATTAGGTGGATTTTGAGTGACTTTAGTTGTACATGTGAAGCATGTGTAGGTTTTATTTCATTAGAGAATACACCTCCATAAGGTGTGTACATGGAAAGTGTCTTACCTGGAAAGTTCTCTAAGAATGCACAATACTGGACAAAAGCATAACCCAAAAAAGGAAGAGAACTAGTTCTGGTGGAAGCAAAATTGCTGTGGATAAAAGTCCACTGGCCAGAAAGCACAGAACAGCCTACAGGCATTCCAGGAGGCACCAACAATCTGCATCCAATGGAATCAATCAGCAAAACCCTGGAGGTCTTTAAAAGCCTCTTGACCCAATCCTGAGTAATCTGCTTAGGCAGGGAGATTGGACTAGATGAAATTCTGTAATTCCCCACCTCAGCAACCCTGATTCTGTGAAAATTAACAGCAAGTCCAAATCCCTTCTAAAAGTTCCTGTTATGTAATTTTCCTGTTGACTTTCGAGCTTTGCTGTTAACATTGCTCTCATGCACACAACTGGACATGAAGAGCTGAAAGAGGGAGAAAGACACAGCAAAATGCAGCAAGCAACTTCTTTTAGGTATCTCCTCCATCTTTATTTGTATTACCTTGCACAGTCTCACGTGCTTTCTGGACACTGAGACCTTTACTCACTGTGCAAATGAATAAACTCCTTACCTAGATTTTTCCCTTGTGGAGTTATCTCCAACTAAAAAGGGATGACTATCTTACACTTGGTATTCAGCAGGAGTCACTGGCTCTAGGTCTTTAACAAGGTCAAGGGTCTCACAGGTTGTTTTTAACATTACTATTCCTGCAGCTGCACCAAGTATGGACCTCTCCACATAACAAGGGAAGTATTTGGCTCAAGCAGCAAGTTACTTTACAAGGTTCCTCATAATGTTCAAAGAAGACCCTCTGTACCCTGAACCAAAATGGTTCCAGTGGTTCATGTAGTGGAACAGCTGATAAAGCTTCAGGCGTTTCTCAAACCCTGCAGCTCTGGGGATTTTACTGTGATAGGCAGAATAAAAAGAACTGCTGAAGCCACCGAACATCCCAGCTATTGCAAGATCATACTCTGAATGGCCGTAGAAAGAAGCTGGATCAAAGATAATCGGACCAGAATCATCCTCAGCTACATTTCCTCCCCAGAGATCCCCGTGCAGGAGAGCAGGAACGATTTCCACATCACAGAACAAACTGGGTATCTTCAGCTGCAGGGGAGAAAGGCGAGACATGTAAATTACCCAGTCATGCACTTCAAAATGTAGAGGTTTATCTGTATACTAGAAGTGTCTTAAAAGCCTACATTTGAAACATCATAGGACCTGGTCAACAGAGATGCTGAGTATATCCAGAAGACTCCTATTTTTCATAGAAGGCAGCAGCAAAATAGTCATCTCAATCTTTTTTAGCAAGAAAATAAAAACCTTGACAGTCAGATATTGAGCAGGGTTAGTAACAACAATCACCAAAAAAAAATCATTATTTCATCATTAGAAAGCTCAAGGATGTCTCACCAAATTTCCAAGAAGTAGGACCCAAAGAGCCAATGGTGCAGTCATTTAATCAGATGCAAGCAGTGAATGAACAGACAACGTGCAGGACAGAACTGCCTGTGTACATTTCCCATCATGAACATGTTGCAGAGAATATGAACTCCATCAGTATTTCCAGAACAGTAAGGCAAGGTGGTATATGGCACTTTGGAATTCACTCTGGAATGCCATCACAGGGTCATGTGGCAAATGCCATTATACCTTAGAATAAGGGCATTTTAATCCCCAAAATCTGGAGTCACTTACCAACAGAACCTGGTGTAAACCAACAAAACTGGAACTTCGGTTTAAGAAAATTTAAGTATACCCAGCTCTCCCAATAATGAGAACTGAGGGAGCTGCTCCTACCTGAAGCTGTGCCCAAAGTTCTCTTGCTTCTCTGTCACCTGATTTCTTTTCGACCATGTCCATCTGGGGCTGGATCCTTTGTCTGGCAAAGAAGGTCACCCAGTCACTCTGCCAGTCATTCACCTGAAGGAACAGGATTGCAGATGTCAGTCCTACATCACACAAGAGGCAGATTTTCCTCTTTTTCAAATAAGCCTTTTGANCCTGAACCAAAATGGTTCCAGTGGTTCATGTAGTGGAACAGCTGATAAAGCTTCAGGCGTTTCTCAAACCCTGCAGCTTTGGGAATTTTACTGTGATAGGCAGAATAAAAAGAACTGCTGAAGCCACCGAACATCCCAGCTATTGCAAGTTCATACTCTGAATGGCCGTAGAAAGAAGCTGGATCAAAGATAATCGGACCAGAATCATCCTCAGCTACATTTCCTCCCCAGAGATCCCCGTGCAGGAGAGCAGGAACGATTTCCACATCACAGAACAAACTGGGTATCTTCAGCTGCAGGGGAGAAAGGCGAGACATGTAAATTACCCAGTCATGCACTTCAAAATGTAGAGGTTTATCTGTATACTAGAAGTGTCTTAAAAGCCTACATTTGAAACATCATAGGACCTGGTCAACAGAGATGCTGAGTATATCCAGAAGACTCCTATTTTTCATAGAAGGCAGCAGCAAAATAGTCATCTCAATCTTTTTTAGCAAGAAAATAAAAACCTTGACAGTCAGATATTGAGCAGGGTTAGTAACAACAATCACCAAAAAAAAATCATTATTTCATCATTAGAAAGCTCAAGGATGTCTCACCAAATTTCCAAGAAGTAGGACCCAAAGAGCCAATGGTGCAGTCATTTAATCAGATGCAAGCAGTGAATGAACAGACAACGTGCAGGACAGAACTGCCTGTGTACATTTCCCATCATGAACATGTTGCAGAGAATATGAACTCCATCAGTATTTCCAGAACAGTAAGGCAAGGTGGTATATGGCACTTTGGAATTCACTCTGGAATGCCATCACAGGGTCATGTGGCAAATGCCATTATACCTTAGAATAAGGGCATTTTAATCCCCAAAATCTGGAGTCACTTACCAACAGAACCTGGTGTAAACCAACAAAACTGGAACTTCGGTTTAAGAAAATTTAAGTATACCCAGCTCTCCCAATAATGAGAACTGAGGGAGCTGCTCCTACCTGAAGCTGTGCCCAAAGTGCTCTTGCTTCTCTGTCACCTGATTTCTTTTCGACCATGTCCATCTGGGGCTGGATCCTTTGTCTGGCAAAGAAGGTCACCCAGTCACTCTGCCAGTCATTCACCTGAAGGAACAGGATTGCAGATGTCAGTCCTACATCACACAAGAGGCAGATTTTCCTCTTTTTCAAATAAGCCTTTTGAGGATCACACAGCCTTTGTGCTGGTACCATCCAGGACAGTAAATTATATCATTTAATTGAATGTTATCTTAAAACATTAAAGTAGGGGAATAACTTTCTCTCAGTGATTAAAGTCCAAGAAAATCAAGAGCTATTGGTGTCCAAAGTAGTTTTAAGTGCTGTCTAAAGCACTACCTTTCTTTAGCAAGCTGAACCATATATTTTTATTTTCATGGCTGCACAAAAATTCATTTACTTCCATTGTGACAATTTTGACCCTCTGTGTCACTGAAGGGAAAACAAGATAAATTTAGAATTCTATCAGTCTGATAAAGTACAACCTACCTGTGGAAGATAACCACAGCAGGTAACTGTATGAAAGCCAAACTGATCCACAAATTGGACTTCTGTTTGCCCTTGACCTTTACCTTTCAAACCAAAGACAAAAATTCAACAATGACAAAATACCATGACACATCCATGACACAAATGAACCTTTAAAACTAAGCAATGCTGCTTCTACTGAGAATAAAAAAAAAATGCACTTTACTGTTCTTTTTCTGGTTACCACGTGGTTGTCAATGTAAAGCAGCTATATTCTACACTTCAAAATTGTATTTTGAGATTCTGTATCTCCTTTGATACCATGTCCTTGTAGAAACCTTGTGGTTTGGGCTCCCAAGGATCCAAAACTGAGTATGTGTTTTGCTTACAGAGACTCAAACACAGCAAAAAAAAGCAAAAAGAATCCCTGCCTGGGTCTGTTTCATCCAAACCTATTCTCATGCTATCTTCAGGGGAAGATTAACTTGTCCTGAAGTAGCAAAAGTCATTTTAACTGCTTTGTAGATTATTATCAACTGGGTTAAATTTGCAATCAGCTGTGTACTATACCAACTGTGCTCCCTTCTTTCTTCAGCTTTTCTCCAAGTTTCTGGTTATGAAGGTGAAGATCAGCCAGCTGAGTTCCAAGCAGTGCTGAATGTCTAAGAAACAAAAAAGGAATCTGAGTACCACTGACACATGAACAGATCCAGGCCTTGATATTCCAGGAGTTATTGAAGAGATTTACCAAGTAAGTAAAAGCAGTTCTACACTTGAAACAAAAAAATCTTTCAGTGTTTTCTAGTTATAAACACCTGGTCTTCCTATCAGGACTGCAGATTAACAGAAAATGTACTTACATGGCTGTTTCTGACACCACTACTGGAAGTGAAAGTGAGCAGCAAGCATACATTTACTAACAATGAGAAACTACCAATCCTAATTTCTGTGTGAAATCACTTCTGCAAGGATTTTCAGTAAGATATGTGTAAGAAAGCATGCGCAACATGCTATGCCTTTTTTTTTAACTCTGGTAAACTGCATTTGGGAAATAGAACCAAATAAGACTGATCCTTTTCTTTCTACTGCTGCTTCCAGCTGCTTTTCTCTAATATGCCTAGATGATGGGAGAGTCACAGGGGCCTAGTTTATTATCTATTTTTAATAAAATCTCATCCTCTACACAGTCCAAAAGAGTCTTGTAGTAATTACAAACAGTTATTACCACCAGTTGCCTCCATTCCTTTTCCTGCCTTTGACCTTTCTCAACTTTCCCTGTTCTCAAGGCACTGCCGTTTACGGCAAAGTTATTTCTTCAATTTGTTCCTGTAACACAGGAAATCTGCATGCTAAAGGTACCATTTTTGAGCCCAAAAGAACAACATCTCTGCCCTTTCTCTTGGGACTCACTGAGGGCTCTTCACGAATTAGAAACTCCATCAACAGGATGAGGGACAAGACTTTAAACTGGCTGCAGAAGTTCTGAGAGAGAAATGAGAAATTGGTCATGATCGCCTCCCTAACAGAATAAGACAGATGAATTCATCATATTAAGTGCTCATCACAGAGAAGGTTCAAAAGTTTGAAACTATCAAAACGAAGGTAAGAGCTGAAAATACTGAAATCAAGATTAATTGATTTGGGAAAGTGCCTCTGCACAATCATGCTGAGCAATAAAGTATTGATTCTTTTACAGAGAGCAAGTACACAAAATGTGATCAGGCTGGCCATTTTTCTTTCTGTGAAAAGAAACCTTACTGTAAAAATCACTAATTACTTAAGCAAATAAACACAAAACTAATCAAAACCCAGACTCACATTGGGATGTATGATCAATTTGTTAAGTGAGGCATTATGGAGTATTTTATACAGCTCTTTTTTCCCATATTGTCTTGACTCCTTGAAAAAAATTAAACAAGTTTCCCCTATGAAAACAAGTGATTTAACTATCATAGCAGCCAAAATTTCTGGTTAAAGGAGGCAAAGATAACACCGTTTTACCTGTTTAAGCCCCCCATTTCCAAATGCTCCATCACAAATGCAGTACTGCCCCCAGGTAGGTCTATAACTTTGATGGGTTTAGGCACTTTTACTGTCTGTGTTTTCCAGATGGCTTCCAGACTTGCCATTTCTCCCTCAAACATTCTTCTGGCCTGCCAGATATTAAGGGAAAGTGTTAGTCTCTGTGAGCACCAGTCATAGGCAAACAAAGCACTTCCACAGAATCAACTGATTTTGTAAAACCTACGCAGAAAAGTTGGAGGAAATATTTATTCACCCACAAGATACAGACAGAACCACACCATCATAATTGACAGGAGTTTTACACTTATGGTAATTTCACTTCATAAAACATGTGGGTGAAAATAACTTACATTCTAGAATTCTCTGTAATTTAGAAAGTCTGTTTGCAACTGAAGGAGTGCAAACTGTTTAGCGATAAAGTATGAGCTCCTTCAGCTCTGCCCCATCAGACTTGTGTTCTAGCGCTTTCACCAGAATGGTTTTCCATGGTGTTTCCCTTCACCTCAAGGGCGAAGGGTGTGGGGTGGGAATCAACTGAGGCAGCACAATACCTCTTATCACACTTGCACAATCCAAGCCACCACCATCTGCATTTGCCTGGAAGATATTCTGAATTTGGGACCTATTTCTGCACCTGTTACCCACACCAAGGAAAATCTACTCCCCTGAGTTCCTCCTCTGAGGTCAGTGACACTCATTACGTGAAAAAATGCTTCTCTGCAAGGATCAGGCAAAGGTTGCAGAAAGAGCACATGGGAAATTCAACATATCTGGTAAAAGCAAAAGCAGTGGTGTAGAACGAATAAAATAGAAAGAGAATGCTAGCCCTTTAGTAATGATCCATGCAACACAGTCACAGGACAATTTGCAGTAGACATCAACTAAAAATTCCAAAGCCTAGAGGCAACCCCGGAATGCTTTGTGCTGGAAGGGACCTTAAGACATCCATAAACACCACCTTGTCCCACCCCTGCCATGGCAGGGACACCTCCCACTGTCCCAGGCTGCTCCCAGCCCCAGTGTCCTTGGACACTGCCAGGGATCCAGGGGCAGCCACAGCTGCTCTGGGCACCCTGCGCCAGGGCCTCCCCATTCTCTGAGTCAGGAATTTCTTCCTAATATCTAACCTAAACCTACTCTCTGTCAGTTTGAAGCAAACCCCCCTTTCCCTGTCAGTCAAGGTCCTTGTAGAAAGTCTCTCCCCATCTTTCCTGTGGGCTCCCTTCAGGTACTGGAAGGTGCAATTATGTCTCTACAGATCCTTCTCCTCTGCAGGCTGAACAATCCCAGCTCTCCCAGCCTTTCCCCATGGTGCTCCATCCCTCTGACCATCTCTGGGAGGCATCTCTGGCTGTCTTTTGCCTCAAGAGTGAAGGCCTGCTGAGTTACCAAGGCTGAGTTACCAAGGCAAGGAAAACAGGGAATACTGTGTGTCTGTCTAAAGCATCACACTTGGCTAAAGCCAGTTGCCCAAAGAGAGTGAGAACTGCTGATGCATGGCAGCTGCTGCTCACACAGCACAGCACTGACAGTACTTCAATGAAGTCTGCTTTAATCAGCGCTCAGGATCCACGCACAGGCAAAGGCATACAAAATGAAACTGCTGAACAGAAATTCTATCCAGATCTTTTCTTCCCCGCAAGCCTGATCTTGCAGTTAGCTGAATTGTATAGCTAAATACAGAATTAGCAAAAGCCTACAGAAAGTCTACACCAATTCAAACTCTCTCCTGTAAAGCGGATAACCTTCCTGTATTATCTCATGTTACCACCCCCATTCAGCTCCCCAGCTTGATCAGAAATTGTTGGGAAATTTGGAAGAGATACAGTGGCATGTATACTTTCAAACACATTTGCCTGCTAGGAAGGTCAAATACAAGTTTTGACTCCTGTTCTGCCACTAAATCTATTTATGTGATAAACACAAGTAGGGAGTATTTTTAGTTATTTCCACCTGATCTCTGTTTTTGCAAAGAATGCTGAAGAAATAAGTTGCATTGTAATTATCTCCATCAAATGCAGGTATCTACCTTTGACAGTATGTTCCAGGACAAAGCAGAAAAGCTTGAAACAATTGTGAAAAAATATCACTCACTGAGACAAGCTCTTTCTTGTATGCAGGGAATTAAGTTCTAGTTAAAACCAAGGAAGGCACACACCCCCTCAGCAGACAGTCTTATACCTACTGGGTTGCCTTAGCCACCTGTCACAGCACTTGCAGACACTGCTACACCACTGCCACCCTCCATAAATGACAACAGCACATCATGGTGCTGCATGTCCTGGACCAACAACACCGATACCACATCCTCCCACCACAGAATCGGTTAGGCTGAAAAAGCCCTCGCAGACCATCAAGTCCAATCTTTGATCCATCTGCACCTTGTCACCCACACCACAGCACTGAGTGCCATGATCAGGCGTTCTGTGGGTACCTCCAGGGATGGGGACTCCACCATCTACCTGGGCAGCCCCTTCCAGTGCTGAACAACCTCCTCCAGGAAGAAATTCCTGCTGGTGTCCAGCCTGAGCCTCCCCCGGCCCAGCCCGAGGCCGTTCCCTCTCCTCCTGTCCCTGTTCCCTGGGAGCAGAGCCCGACCCCCCGGCTGTCCCCTCCTGGCAGGGAGTTGTGCAGAGCCAGAAGGTCTCCCCGGAGCCTCCTTTTCTCCAGGCTGAGCCNGCTGAGGCGGCTGAGGCGGCTGCGGGGCTGAGGCGGCTGAGGCGGCTGCGGCGGCAGCGGGGGCTGAGGCGGCCCCCGGGCGCTGCTGTCAAAAGATTCTCTTCGTTTCTCCTATGTCAATTCTCCCATATGTTCAGCTTTATTATTCTTTTAATCAGCGAACCAAATACAAAATCACATAATATATAGAGTTCGAAGGGACCCACAAGGACTGTCAAGTCCAACTCGTGGCCCTGCACAGGACATCCCCACTATCCCATGTGCCTGAGAGCACTGCCCTACAATATTTTTCTTAAAATCTGCACAGCTGCATAGTACAGGCACCGCCTCTCTAGGACCTACTGATAAATTTATTATAAAGCCCTGAAAAAAAGCCTGAAAAAACTCAGCTTCAAATATTATAATAGGCAACAACAGAAGTTACAACGCTGAAACTTCTTTAATAAAAAAGTTTGATGCTAACTTGCATCATCTTAATTAAATAAGCTACACTTCAGCAATGACATATGTAATCTTACAGGCTAAAATTTTAAATAAATAAGGTACACTTCATAGACGTGTCCTCGCTGAAGCAGACAACAGATGCCAGGACTCTGCTTGCTGTTGCCAAATTTCTGTATTAGTCTCTTATATGTAGGACAGATTGTTGTCCAGATACTGGCATCCATTATTCACTGTAGCCGAGACTACACTAGGAAGGAAAGATAAAAAGAAAATTAGGGCATGTAAACGTTTCTGCGGAGTTTAGAATTTCATATTATTCACGTAAAAGCAGCACCAAAGAGAGCTCAAATGGGTGGAGTCTGAGGGCTGAACAACTTCTTTGGCCTTGATTTGCAAAAATCAGAGTCCTCATACGTCGAGTATGAGAATCAGTGGGAATTCCTCATGGTTTCCCTTTGTCTCCTGGCATAGCACCCAGGGTATTTTAAATAATGATTCTGCCAAAAACACATTAGCAATCTAGCCAAAACCTAAATAAACGCCAGACGACATGCCTCAACGTTCCTAAGGATCTAAAGAATTCTGACACTGAAGTAGTGGAATGTGTGCATCCAAATCACAGAACTACTGATCCCCAGAAACAGAAAAGATAGCAGGAGAAATTCAATTCAACCAATTCAAAAATTGTTCACAATGAGCATGGAGAAGATAAGGAATGGGTGAACTTCTGATCCACAAAGAAAGCTACTGCGTGAAGCCCTCAGCTAAAATGAGAACAAAAGATAAAATGTTATCTAGATTAGCGGAGAAGTGGGAGATTAGTTCAAAAACACGTGAGAACTGGTCAACTGTGAGGCTTAGCAAAGAGCATCAGGATGGAGAAAGGTTGTTCTTGGAGATTCTCATTGCTGTATTTTGGATCCGATCTTGCTCCGTGGATACTGGTGGCCTTGTCAGGAAACACGGGTTTAGAACTCTGTAAAGAATCACAGCACGGAAGAATATTGTAAGATGAAAGGGACACATACAAATGAGTGTAGTCCAACTCCCTGTGGTTAAGAATTTCCTTTCTCAGTAAGAAGCAGTGCATGCTACACTTGCAGAATGTGCGCAGTGATTCTTGTGTGTGGTATTGAACAGGTCCTCTATGGGATCTGGCTGAAGAAAATGGTTTTGTGACTTCACATCTCCTCCAGTCCTCAGTGTAAACAAACAGCTGCAGTAATCAGCTGGTATCACATAGAAGCAACATCCTGCCTAGGACTGAAAAAGCCTGTGCTAAGACTAAGAGTCAGATCACTGTAGGTCAGGAGGTGGAACATCTGAAAGGATAGCTGCAATATTCTCTGATTTCAATGTCTTGAAAGAGTATGGAAATGTGTTGGCTCCATACTACAGTGCCCTGGCCATCCAGCAAGAATTGTGAGCAACTTAATTTGGAAATCTGCAGAGACTGAGACAATATGAGAGTAAGTGTATGCATGCTTACACTTGCAAGTAGTTTTCGTTAATAAAATGCCAGAGGGTCTCTTTACCTTGTATCAAGGTGTGAAAAACGAGCTCACTTTCTTTGTAAAATTTATTAGTTTAATGAAAGTAAAAAGGAAAGAAAATTAGGAAACAGAAAGCAAAGGAATCTCAGCTGGGTGACTTGGCATTCAGCCAAGAGCACACCCTACCCCTTCAGAACACCGGTTTAAAAGAATCAGTATGTTACATATTCAATAGACTCTAATGCATGATTCAAACATTCCTCTAGAGTCGGAATTTTCTCTGTTCAGTTTCAGCTCCCTCCCAACCATTTTATCTTGTAGATCCATCTGCGAGTGGCTCCATTCTGTCTGATAGCATAGGTTCAATAAGTTCCTTCTTGGAGCTTTGGTTCACCACTATCTTCATCTGGATAATTCAGGAATGTGGGAGGAACCTTCTTCATCCTTCTGGTTTAGTCGGTTTAGATGTTATAAAAACAGTCTTTACTTTTAACACTATGCTACAACCCAAACACATTCATTGCATCACCATTTCTAAACCCCGGCATTAATAAAAGACACTAGATTAATACAGTAAAACCTTCCCATGTTATACATATAGCATTCATTTTAATATTTGTGAAAAGCCAACCTAATAATATTTATCTATAGCAAAGGTACAATAAATATGAACAGTTAGAACTGTTGCCATCAGTTAATGTACTTAAAAGGCACTGTGCAACACGTATGATAACTTTGCTGAATTTATGCCTGTCAACAACAATGAAAGATCAAGATATTTTGAGGCATGGACCGGATATCCTCAAAGACAGAATTAACAGGAGAAGGATAATACCTGATTTTATGAGAGAAATGTATGTCCTTAATAACAAGGTCTTTATTTTTCAAATACAGAAATAGGTTAGGAAAAAAAATCAGTTGACCCAAATTAATCACAGGGTGATGGAGTAAGAAACATAATGTATCTATAAACTGAAATGCTGCTCTAGACTGTTTCAGAATACGTTTCCAGTAGAGAGAAAACAGATCAGTGCTGGTGCTGTATCACTTCTTTTCACAGGAATAAGAATAAAAAGCACTGAATAAAACTTAATTAGGTATTGAGTAGGGTGTAAAAGATACTAAAGGAAATGAAGAAGCTGTACTATACAGGCACTTTTTTTTTCACCTGGCCACATGATGTCTGCAAAGAAAACTTTAAATGGAAAGGAGACCAACATACAGGGAAGGGTATAGGCCACAAACATGTTCAGGGAGAGAAAAATAAATTGTTGACTTTGCAGGTAAAGTTTGATCAGTGGGAAGGAACTGGATGAGTTAAGAGGGGCTAGTGCTCTGCACTTCAGAATGCTTTTACCTGACCAGTACCCCATCAAACAGCCTGGAGTGCAAACGCAGGGCTACAGAAAACGATGGGGTTTTTCTTGGCTTCCACAGGCCGGCCAAAGCCACAGCCAAAGCAGCATCCCCAGGGGAGGGAGCTGGGCCCTGCCCAGCCTAGGGAGAACAAGCGACCCTTTGGGGTGGGTTTGGGTTGACCTGCACTCGGCGGCCCCCGGCAGAGAGGGCAACTGGCCCCGGGTCGGCGACAGCGCCCGCCGGCTCCCGGTGGGTCCCGCCGTGATCCCGGCGCGGGACGATGCCGTGCGCAGGAGGGAGCTCTAAGCTCAGCTGCCCCGTCCTCTCTGCGAGCCCCGGCGGGGACACAGCCCAGGGGTCCCTCTGCAGGCCATGGGTGCGCAGGGCTCCCACCCTGGTTTTGTGCCGCCGCTCGCACGTAGCAGGCGCGGTGGGACCAGGATGCCCGGACACCTGAGGCAGCCTCGCCACCTCCACCGACAGCACAGGCTAGGAGGGAAATAAATGGGCCAGGAACCCAGCCCTCTTTTGATGGCTTTTATTGAAATCAGCTCTGGGGTGGGGGCCCGCGGGGTCCTGCCCATGGCCACTGCTGCTCCCTTGGCCGACGTGGAGGAGAGAGGGTGCAACTTTGCCTTAAGACAGGGCCGGGACTTCCATCCTCACGGGAGTCCATAGGAAGACACAATTTGCTTGTATGTCCAGGGGTCCCACCACTGGTGTTGTCCTTGAAGGCCAGGGTGAGGTGAGTTGCACTTGGGGAGAGGGTAGTCTCACCTCCACACAACCTGTCCCCATCCCCGATTGTCCCTTGGGTGATCCAGTCTGATCATATTCTCCTATTTTGAGGCAATTTTTCCTCCCAGTTGGCACGGGACCTCCTCTGTTTGCATATGCACCACGTTCCTGCTCCAGCTCCTGGTCACCATGTTGGGAAGCAGCAGGGCTGGAAGATAGCCCCGGGGAAAGGGAACAAAACAAAAGGCGGGTGATAACCAGGGATTGCAACATGACTAACAGGGAGTGAATACTTAACAAGGAACATCAAACCAACAAAAGGCTGTAAGGATTGCCTGGTTCAGGCTTATCCATTTCAGTCCCCAGCTTAGCAAGGCCTCAGAGCAGGGAGGGAGCCCTTTGGATCCACGCTCCAGATCAAAGCTGGTGCAGACTGAAGGCCTCAAAGGGAGCTCTTTTCCTCACAGCTGCTCCTCCCAGAGCTGGAGGAGGTGTGGCTCACTGCAGAGGGAGTTCCTCAGTCCCAGGTAATGCCGCTGGTTCATGATCCAGCTCGCGGCACCCTTCAGCTTCAGCCGCTTCAGCGAGGACTGAGGGCTGTGTCAGCACGGGGAAAGAGCAGGGCTGGGCTTCTTTGTGTGAGCTGGGGCTGTGTTTAAAGCTCTCGTGGGTGCCACTTGCACTGCAAGTGCTGCGGCTTTATGGAGATACTTCAAAACTTTACAGTGTGAAAACCTCTGGAAGCATTGCTGTTCTCTACAGAGCAGGCTCAAATTCCCAGCTGAGAGTCTGCCTCTCCAGCATCTTTCACAGGCCCCTGTAGAAATCCAGCTGCTGCCCCAGTAAAAAAATGTGCATCTGGACTCAGGGACCTGCTGCTGCCACTTGAGCTTTGAGACCAGTGAGAGCATGGCAGGCTGGGCAGTTTGGGGCCTGTGGGGTTTGCAGTCTTGGAGTCCATGTAGATGTGGGGTCAGTTGTGTGCAGGGACAGCTGGAACTTCTGTCATTTGTGTGCTGAAGGGAAAGGACCTGGCAGTGAGGCTTCTGGCATTGCTTTCCTGCCAAAGAATTGCAAGGTAGGTTGGTTTTCAGGAGGAGGGAAAGGGGAGGTGAGACCTAAGCAGACAAGTTTTCTGTTCTTGGAAAGCCATAGAACATGTTGGGGTATTTTCTTTCTAAGCCTGTTTGGGAGGATCTGTGATTCTATAGTCCCTGGGAAACATTCAATTGTTGCCAAGGGAAACATGCACACAGCTGATCCTGACTCTGTCTCCCCCTTTCTGGCTTTCTCCAGACCCCTCCAGGACAAGTGAAGCTGCTTCTGGATTGCTCCTAGAAAAGGAGGTTCTGCAGCTCTTCCAGAGAATTCTTCTTCTCCGAGGATTTAGAGGCTTTTGACCACATGTGCAGTCCTAGTTTACACTTGTGTCCTGATTTAGGGCAAA
>WBMY01005424.1:46447-70662 GCA_013397315.1 Donacobius atricapilla | reverse complement strand
CAGATGTATTCACTTCCCTCTTTTCACTTCCTCTGCTTCCTACTTTTCAACAGTCATTTTTACTGCTGTTTTCTTTGGTTTTTTATTTTCATCTTGCTGTGTGCTGTTTCCCATCATTAAAGATCTGCTAAGGCATGAGGTCTGCACAGCAGACTCTAAGCAGTTTAGAGCTGCTTTTTATGGTGCTGAATGTCTTTAGATGTGGTTTTACAGCACTGGAGTTCAGCTAACACAATCAGACAGGCTGTCTGGGAGAGATATCATGATATCAAAACATGAGAGAACAAAATTTTCTTGTAATAGGCCTTGGACTTTGAAACAGCATCAACACCAAACCAACTGAAAGACCCAGAGGTGGAAGTTATGTTCTACTTCGTGATTTTTTTAGTGTTTTGTGGTGAGAAGAATTAACATGGGTGTATGAGACTACCTGTTTAAGAGACATTTATTGAATTCAGCTTCTTGAGTGAGTAAGAGACCATCATCCATCATGAGCTGATTAGTTTTCCAGTATTTTGTTTCTGGGAAATTTTGTACAAAGCTGCAGAAAAATAAGGTTGTGTTTCTATGAATCTGATGCACCACAATGTTACACTGACATAAACAATGAGAATTACACAGTCAGCGCAGGTTTTTTCACTGGTGATACTTTGAGCAAGCAACTAGCTACCTTGTCACAGCAGAGAAAGTTAATAGCAGCATTGTTTGTTTTTCACCTTCATTGTGCTCTCAAAAAAAGTCTTCATATTTCATTTTGCAGTTAAACACAATTCTTTGGAACTTGGATATGTAATACAAGAGCCTAAATAAAATTTACTAATAATTCTGTTATAACCTTAGGCAACGTTCCTGGAAGCATTGGCGTGACTTTGGATTTCAAGAATTACTTGGAAATATGCATTAGGAACCCTTCTCTCTTAAAAATTTGCAATAATTTTTCTGTCTCTCTAGCTATCCACCTGTCTGAAAGGCCTTGGGAATGTGGGATTGATAAAGGTGAAAAGTTCTCGGCTGTAATCCACTGCTGTGTATACANAAAAAAAAAAAAAAAAAAAAAAAAAAAAAAAAAAAAAAAAAAAGGCAGCAGTTTCTGAAATGCACTTTTTTCTTGGTTATTTCTCAGTGCATATTAAGCCAAGCAGTTTATATCCATTTGGTCGGGATTATCTATCTAATCTGTCTAGAAGTAATGAAATTAGAAATTATGTGTTAATAGCTTGTAAAGAATCTGTAAACATTTACGCAAGCAACTGTGCTATGTTGTTATACCAGATTGGAAAAAGCCTTTTCTTGTGGTTGTGTTGACACTGGGCTTCTGAACCATGAGATTACATTCAGTGAGAGCACTTGGAATGAAACACAGGCTTTTAAACAAGGTTCGTCAAGAATACAGCATTACTTCCATGACCTTGAGTGCAACATTGAATTAAAATGAAACTTGCTTTTAAAATAGATAACACAAGTTCTTAATGTCCTAAGAGGAGGGAAAAGGGAAAATTCTGTTTATCTGAGCAAGTAGTTCCATCTAGCAAAATGCTTCACAGTATAAAAAGGCAAAAGGGCACCTGGTTGAAGTGTGTTTTTGAACAAAACCATTCATGCTGGAAGATTTGTGGCACTGACTGCTGCAAAAGCACTGAAATCCTCTCCCACAAGCTGTCATAATTGCATTTATTTTGCTACCCCTTAAAGCTTTTCCTAAAAATTATCTTTATGGCTTATTTACATTTCCTGTTAACTTCAGCAAACATAAATTCACTGTATCTTTTGTAATGTGATATTCTCGAGCAGATTATACAGCTTGAGGTCTGAATCAAAGATCCAGTTTCAAAAACAACCAGTATAAAAAATAAAATTCAGTTTTCAGTAAGTCAGTAGCAGAATCATTACTTCAGTATAGTAACATTGTTGCCTGAGGGAGGCAAAAAAATTGCTATTAACATCTTATTCAACTTCTGCCTACAGATACTTCTTATTACTTTTTTATCACTGATAGCACAGTTTCCATCCTTCTTGTCACTCTTGCTCCTGTTTTCCTCAGGTAGAAGCAGAGCTCAAAAATATATCTGGAGTACATGCCTATGATCTTTTCTACATATCTCCCTTTTTTACATATCTCTTCTGGACTGCTGTGTCTTGAAATAGAATGAAAAGATATGAGGTTTTGCTTTTCTAAAATTAATTTAGATCAAGCTGAGATGCCTTTGCACCACATGTTGCTCTGCAGAGAAGTGGGGTAGCTGTGTCAGGTAATATTTTGTAAAATTAAACTCTGTTTTCAACAGACTACCACCAACTTGAATCTTTGCTCACTTGCTAAACTGTTTCCTGACGACTTAAGTAAAGCTAGTTTTTACAAGCTGTATCCATGCATTTATTTTCTAACCTTTTTTTGTACAAATAGTTTCTTTTATAAATACTTTGTAAATCCCAATCAGAACCATTTGTAAGAGAGCCTAGGCTTTTCAGTGGACAGAGTGACGAGCTGCCCACGGTAGTGCTGAGCTCTTGGTCCAGAAGCAGCACAGACACGTAAGTCATGCTCTTGACAAATGTGTTTGGAAGCTGACCTGGAGATGTTGTGCCAGAGGCCCAGGACTGTCATTCAGGAGCACCAAAGAACCTAGCCACCAGCAAAGGTTTACTGGTGTAAGTGCAGGGGTGCTGATGCAGGCTTTCAAAAGTGTGTCAGATTTTAATGAAGACTGTGTTTCCACATGTAGGTATTTATGAATTGCTGCCCATTACATGGACCAGCATGATTGTCTGTCTCAGGAATCTAGCTTAATTAGTTCTTACACACAGTGAATAATATCATATAATGCACTTGGACACAAGCAGTTAAAAAAGGGAAACTGAATTATAGTGTGTGCTGAAATAATTTATAGAAATGTGGGGAGATCTGAACCTAGAAATATCTGCTATAGGCCTAATGTGATTGTTTGACTATAAAAATAGACAAAATAATAATTGAGGCAAGGATAACTGTAAATCTATTTTTCTTTCTAAGCCAGAACCAGAAATTAGGAGAATCATGCCTGCATTGCAGGCTACCCACTTGGTAGTCTCAGTCTCTTATGTGGCATGCTGGTTTGCATAATTACTGTTAATGAAGAAGTCCCTGGTGCAATGAGTAGCTTTATGAATGGTTCTGGATAGTATAAAACTTTCTGGAAAAAGAATTTGGCTAATGATCTGCCTCAGAGCTAGAACACAGATGCAGGTTAATATGATTTGTGTCTAAGAAGGTACAGTGACAAAAAAAGTAGCTACTGCTTTTCAGGCAAGGCCAGGTCCAATGGCAGAACTCTTTGACAAGGAGTGCTGAGAAAAAGTTTTATTAGTGTCTGAAAATGATAAATATATAATTCTTTTATGGATTGCAAATAAGAAGAGGAAACACTTACCCAAGGCTCTTTGGGAAAAACTCTTTTGGTCAATATCTTCCAGGTTGTGATATATGTGTTTGTGGGGTCTGAGAGACGGAACCTGAGATATTCATTGTGACTGGATAGGCTTAATTTAATTCTAAACAGTCAATTCAAATGACTCAAAGCAAATGATCCTGTTTTCTGAGCTTTATTTGTTCAGATATTTTGTGATGTGCATCAAAATAATGAATATTACCTATTTTTAAAAAGACACAATGAAACAACAGTTTGTTCTCTCCACAAACAGTCTGCATTAATTCCAGGGTTTTAAAGATGATGGCATTGCTCTCAAGAAATGGTACTTAACAACGTATTGACGATTCTGACTGCTTTGGTATAGGAAATGTTTTGTCACCATGTAGGCAGTGCCGGAGTGGGAAAAGATAACTTTGTGTTTTCCTTCCACCTTCTAAATTGAAGCAGTTCAGAATGAGGGGGGCGTTGCTCTAATAAAGGTAGCTGTCAGGACTAAGCTGCAGCCATGACAAGCAAAGCTCCAAATTTGGAAGAAATGTTGCCGAATGTAGGAAAAGAAATGCGGGTGGCTTAAAAAATGTTTCTCACAGTCACAGCCTGAACCATAATTCACCATATGCCTTTTTTAATTTCAGTCAGTCCCACAGTCTAACACAATTATGATCAGGGTTACAACTTTTATTCTTGGCCTTAATTACAGCAATAAGTGATTCTGCCTAGGAGGTTCAAGAAGCATTTAAGGGTGTATACTCTTGTTATTTCAATCCAGTCTGTTTTAATGGCTTGCCAAGGCTGAAAAGAAGTAGGCTTGTTTTTTGTTACCAATATCTGAGTGCTAGCATCAGGCATAAGCAATAAAAGAGAAAAAATGTCCTAGAGTGAAAGATAAGTTAACTTGTCCTTCCACTGTTGCATTTCCTTTACCCCTTTTCAAGATCTTTGAATGAAACTATAATACTTCTTGTGTTCTTTGCAGTAATTTGATGCTGAGCAGGATATTTTTGTCAGACAATCAGATTTGTAAACTCTATGCCTATGTGTGTAGTTCAGAAGACTTTTATATTTGGGTGGATACAGACTGTGAAGACATAAAAGTTTGGGTGGAATCACATCTGTGTTGGAAGGAACAGGAGTATGTCTTCTGTTCTGTTCTGTTGCATGAAGCTTCTATTTTGTACCTTAATTTCCTTGTTTGAAATTTAGTTGAAACTTTATTTAACCAGTATGTTCCAGTTTAAAACTAAATGTTCTTCACATAGAAAATATATGATGAGCTAAGTTAAAAACTAGTATCTGGCTCTACTGGACTTAGAATATGTTCATCTTGATTATTGTATCACTATCTTTCAAACATTTGATCTTGGTTTTGTAGATCATGCTACCATTTTATCCCACACTAGAAAGTACTTGTGATGGATAGATTTGTAAAATCAAGACTATTTCCAGAAGAAAGAGTGGCTCCCTCTAACAAAGCCATGCACGATGATAGGAGACTTTATTAACTAATCCAACATCCTTGGCTATGAAGAAGATTTCAGGTACTTCCTGATGGGAATTAATGTATACACATAGTTTCAATTGCAAAACAACAGAATTGTGGGATGGGATGCTTCTTTTGCTATGTTTGTGTATAGAATATCAGCAGAATTCCATTACATAACATTACATTATATAATAGAATAGGTTCAATAGCACATTCAATATGCCCAAATGGATAATAGAGATTATATAATCCCTGAAACAAAAACATTTCTTATATGCGTTAATTGGAAATCTTCATATAATCTTACCTCTCACTGCATGGAATCAGAATGTGCTGAGTTGGAGGGGATCCACCAGGATTATAGTGTCAGCTCCTGGCCTGCTCAGGACAGTCCCAAGAAACACTCCATATGCCTGACAGCTTGTCCAAATGCTTTCTTGAGCTCTGTCAGGCTTGGTGTTATGACCAGGAGATCCCTGGAGATCCCATTCTGGCGCCCAGCCACCCTGCTGATGAAAAACCCTTTCCTAATATCTGACCTAAACCTTCTCTGAGTCAGCTTCATGCTGTTTCCTCAAGTGCTATAAATAGTCCCAAGACTGAAGGGATTGGTACCTGCTCCTCTGCCTCCCTGGTGAGGATTTTGAAGATTGCAATCTAGTAAATAAAAATTAGTGTGGTTTATTGGCTGCTTATCACTCTATCTGTTTTTTTCTTTTTTTTCACCTTTACCTATGGGAAGTACTGGCCAATATCTAATTTTCTTATTAACACATAAAATCATAGTGTCAGTGAGGTTGGAAAGGACCTTTAGGATCATCATATTCTACTGTTGATCTACCTCTGCCAAATCACTCACCAAAGCATATCCCTAAGCGCCTCATCTACATGTCTTTTACATACCTCCAGGGATCATGCATGACACATCCACTTTTCTTGACAGCCCCTTCCAGAACTTGGCGAACTTTCTTGTGAAGAAATTTTTCCCTATATTCAATGTAAACCTCCCCTAGCTCAACTTGATGCAATTCTCTCTTGTGTTGTTATGTGTAACCTGGGAGCACCAGCCAATTTCACCTGGCTACACCCTCCTTTCATGTGATAAGGAGAGAGTGATAAGGTCAGCCCTGGGCCTCATTTTTCCCAGGGTAAATACCCCAAGCTCCCTCATCTTCTTCTCATTAGTTTTACATTTCAGATCCTTTCCCAGCTTGGTTGCCGTTCTCTGGACATGCTTCAAGACCCTCAATGTCCTTCTTGTACTGGGAGCTCCAGACAATCCATTAAACAAAGGTCTCAAGGTGTGGCCTCCATAATGATGAGTACAAGGGGACAACCACCCCCCTGGTCCTGCTGGCTACATTATTGCTAATACAGGCCAGGATGCCATTGGCCTTCTCAGCCACCTGGGCATACTGCTGGCTCATGTTCAGGTGCTGCCCAGCAGCACCCTGAGGTCCTTTTCTGCTGGGTAGATTTCCAGACACTTTTCCCCAAGCCTGTAGCACTGCATGGGGTTGTTGTGACTGAGGACAGGACTTGGCACTTTGCCTTGTTGTACATCATAGAACTGACTTCGGTGGATCAATCTAGTTTGTTCAGATCCTTATTCAAAGCCTACAGCACATCAGTGACTCCTGCCCAACTTGGTGTCATCTACAGATTGACAGAGGGTGCACTGGATTCCCTTGATCAGATGAATAATGGTTATTAAATGGGGCTGAAAACAGACATTCTAGCAAAAAACTTATGAATGGCCTCACTAACTTGCATGTCATGCCACTTATAATTATGTCATCCTACTTCTTACATTTGTATGGGAAATAGTACACTTCAGCCTTCTAGAAGATCTGTGTTTAAATGGTTGAGGTACAAAAGTAGTATTTTAATGTTGTAGATGATCACTTGGTGCATTACAGAAAATCACAGCTCTTGATCTTCTTGAAAACCCTATTAAGGCAGAGATGAGAGACACAGTAAAAAAAAACCCCAAGAGAGCATATGCTTTGGAGAAAGCTTTCTCATATGGTTCCAACAGTTTCAGAGTTAGAAAAAAAAGGACAGGAAAAAAGCTCACTTCAACACTTCTTGAAAAATTCAGTGTAGACTCCTGTTGCTTCTGGGTGCTTCACAGATATAGAACAGCATGCTAAACATAGGAGTCCTCTCCTGAATCTTATTTTTGAGTTCAACAATGACAACTGAGTCTTCTTTTGTGTGTGTGTGTGTCTGTGTCTGTGTGTGTGTGTATTAAAGAAATGAAAAATAAAAGGTTGTGCAAGCGTCTGGGGTGGTTGATGGTTTTTGTCCGAAATTTTCACTTCAGATTCCTCTTGTCTTTTGCTGTATTTCTGCCACTTCTGACCAATAAAGATCTGAATGCAGTTAAATTATATTTCAGGTAGCTGATGTGTAAATGGTAGAAAGATCACTATTACCCTCCAGAGTGCAAATCATCACGCCTCATTATCAGGTCTAGTTTAACTATCTGATTTCTGTTTGCTTAACGTGTTGTGAGAGATGGGAAACAAATCTGCTGTTAGAGTCTTACAGAAGCCCAAAACAAATAAGAAAATTATTTTTCAATGTCCTCAGCAATCTGAACTGCTGTTTCCCCTCTGATTTAAGGACCAACCTACTGGTACAGTAGCTCTTAATCTGTTGAATATATGCAAATTAAAATTTGGAAGCATGGAATAACCAACCCGGTAAATGACACATAAGTCACACGTAATGTGGAATTTAATGGATGTCATTAAATACAAGGGACATTTACCAGGTGCCAGTGTTAAGGAAACTTCCCCATCTGACCATTCAGGAGCACTCCAGCAGTCACACTGCCACTACTAGAGACTTCAACTGCTGAGACTGAAGTCCCTTTGGAAAAGGCACCCCCACACACCCCACTCTTACATGGTCAGACAAGGTTTCCTTACCAGCTTGGCTCCAGATTTCCCTTAGAAGAGCCTCAGATGTGTTATTCCATAAAGCAATTTATTCAGGGTGCAGTAACATAGAAAGAGCTCAAGCTGGTGCCTTCAGGGAAAGGCCCAATGCAGGAGCCCCTGGTCTTTTATACCATCATAGTCCAAGGGGAAAATCTTTACTGAGGTTCCTCCTGAACCACCAGCTCCTGCAGTGTCTCAGTGTCTGGTCGCCTGGCTGGTGTTACAGGTCCCAGGGCCCTTTGTTGCACCAAGGGTTGGCAGTTCCTGACCTCTTGCCTTGGGCTCCCACCCAGAACTGAGCCCACAGCTCCCAGCGCAGCTACCTGCACTGGATGTGTTCTTCAATATTAGCTGCAGATGGTAGGGAAACTCAGTGAGTTGTACTGGTATTGTTGAGTACAACTTAAATTGGGAAGGTGTTTTGCCTTTTCTGTATATCTCCAAACAGATACACAGTACTTATTTTTTTGCCTTTGCTAACAGATCTCCACATTTCTGTTTTTAAGAATTCATCATGTAGATCTCTGTTAGGCTAGTAGAGGTCTGTTTGACTCCTCTTCCAGATATTCTAGTGAGTGAGTGAATATTTGGAGGTGGGTTATGATTCCCCAGAATATGATCTTTTTCCATTAATTTTCAACATGAGCATATAAAAATAAAAAACAAATTCCTTAACAACCTGAGCTGTTTTTATGAAGCTGCTGAATCTGAATAGGGTTGGCTGGAGGTCCCTTCTCTTGTCTCAGAATGAATGAAGAAAATTTTGTGTTATCGTCTATATGCAAAGGATAGTACCCTGTCATCAACAGATTCTTCATTTTGCCGTTCCCACCTTTCTGTTCCCATCTCAGATGACTGAGCATAGCCTGTATCTGTGGCATTTCTATGCTGATGTTCCAAGGTACAGCTGGCGAAGGCAATTATTTGAAGCATTGTATTCTCATAGGAAATCTATGGCCGTTTAGAGCAAGATGCAGACAACCCTTAACAGGTGCACATTAGGTTTTGACATGCTTCTTCAGCATGTGGAGAAATTAGAATTACTAGAGGGGAAAACAAATTCACCCTGTACCTACTAAACTTCTACCCTTGGTAATTTACAGTTTGACTTTACATTTATTCCTCCAATTCTCATATACCAAGAGACACAGCATCACTTCCTTTCTGTTCAATAGCAGTACTTCTCCCTCTGAAATAATGAGTTCCTTAACTACACTTTTCTGTCTCTCCTTTTTCTTGTTCTCATCCCTCAGGAGAGATAGAAACCAGTTAGTTTAAGTCAAGTGACAGGCTGAGGTGCTTAACGTATGCATATGTGTGCATTTCTCTTGAGTTTCATTTGATTGGTTTCAATGATAGTAGGTAACAGGAAAACGAGGAAGAAAAACAGTCTGTGTTTAAATTTTACATTTTTGAAATTAACATGTTAATTCTACTTTCATAAAACATTGAGAAAAAATGATCTTGAAATCTACAGATTTTTCTATCTGTACCTAATATTGCTGAGTATGTGCTTCAATTTAAGATACAGAAAAGGAGGAAGAGGGGTAGGAATAAGAGGATTTTAGAGTAAATTCAAAATAACTTTGCTTAAGAAAGGTCTGTATAGGAAGGAAAGAAACCTTGGGACTGGCGGCTTACTCAAAATCACAGCAGGCTCTTCAGAGGGCTTTGTCCTGCTACTTAGATCAGCAAAATCTCAAACAAATTCTGCCATTGCAGGACCTTTCCTTCTCTTCCTCCTTGTTGTATTGGCTCTGATCTTTCTCCTTTTGTTCCTGCTACAGCCCTGTTGTAGAAGCCCATAGCAGTAACCCTCAGCTGCAGCTCTGCAGAGAAGTGCTGCAGTGCTACTGGAGGAGTGCCAGCTAAAGGCCAGGTAAGCAGAGAGCAGCAGCAAATCCAAAAATGTTTTGCTAATTTAAACATGTGTCTGAATTTTCCAAGCTTTATCTCTCAACCTTTCCTGTCTCCAGAGGTCTGGCAAGCAGTTCTGACTCGGCCCTCTTCCCTCTGTACTAACATATTCCCAGTTTGAAAATCTTGCTGAAAAGGAAAAACTTGCATGTAATAAAATGCTTGGGAAAATGATTGCCGTTAAACACCTTGGAGGCAGCAATTCATTCTGCCACCATACAGAATAACATCACCTGCTGTACTGCTTCTGAAATCATTGAGCTATTTTTTGCTGCATAGAGGGACCAGTGAAAAGTAATATAAAGCATAGCAGACACTGATTAGTAAATTGATATCTCAGCACCGCTGAGCCTAGATCAATACCTAAATCCACAGATAGACTGGTTGCTTTAAAAGTGCTTAAAAATTAGAAAATATAGGGCGAAAGGTGTCAGAATTGGTGGGGTGAAAGATAGTCCTTCAGCTACTTTGTGCCAGACCCATCTGAAATTAACTAGGGTAGTGCATAGTTTCCACCAGGGGCACTGAAAATTACTGCTGTGTTTTGCCATCCAAATAGTTTAATTGAGAGGAGGTATTTTTTTTTTTATTAATAGACTAAAAGACTTAATGTTCATAGCAGCCTCCAACCTGGTAAAAAGCTGCTCTCAACAAGTTATAATTTTCTGTCTTCCCTTATTTCAGCATTTTTATCTGTGTTTGAGTTTTGTTTGCATAACAGCTTTTAAGAGATGGAGCTCAGGTTCAGCAGGATACAAGACAACGCATAGGATAGCTTGATGTAGGTTGCATAAATGTTTATCTTTCTTCTAGTGACCTTCTTGCCTAAAATGTAACAGAATGGAGCACCTGAAGATTTCACAGGTGAGATGACAAAAGATGTAAAAGAGTTGTACCATTGCTCCTTGATGGATGCAATTTAAAAGTGGAACTGCTAGCAGAAGGTTGATTGATATAGTCTTACCCCTTTCTCTCAGAACAACCTTTTCCCCCTTCCTACTAGGGAAGGCTTGAACATGCCAGCATTCTTGTTGTGGCCCAATTAGAAATAAACAGCTAATTCTGTTGACAGCAAACCTGAAGTTTTGAGTAATGCTATGACTTGTCAAATGAAGGCTGAAGTCTTGTGAAGAACAGGAAGGTCTAACTGCTGCAGTTGGTTGCCATGCCTAGGAAACTGTGTTGTGCTCTGGAAAATGAGGGCAAATAGACAGCTGCTATCCTGTTTGATGGCACAACATTTTCATGATGAGCCTCCTCAATACAACTGTACTGCAACAGGTAAAGCATATTGCACAACAGCATGCTGAATATAACTGTCAGCTCCAGAGAGTGCAGTGTGAGAGAAACTTTCAACCAACTAAAGAAGCTGAATATTACCAACAGTAAGCAGAAAACTCTGCAGGACTCAAATCAAGCTCGATAGCATAAGCTTTCATATGGAAATAACATCAGAGAGATGCTTTATTGGACATATTACCTCATGTACTTGGCTTACAAGGGCTTAAAAAGTTTTATTGTAGATCGTATCTCTAGCAGAATAACCAGCTTCAAAACACTGGCTACGGTTGCATCTCTTCCCAGATTACTACATTTTTCTTGGATACAGATGTTAAAAAGGCTACCTTGTGCAACGTGAAGTTGCATGAATTTATTTAGCTCATCAGTTTGAAGTTCATAAGAAAAGAAGCAATTCTCAGCATGAATAAATTATGGAATACAGTTCAAAGGACTTATAAGAATGACAATTGACATTTTTAAGAATTCTTGTGCTATAAAAGATGTGATGACCAACAATATGAGTAGGAAAGTGAAAATATTCCATCTGCTAGAATTAAGACAGTGGGTTTTCCCTTCAAAGGCTTTCTGTTTCTAGTATGAAAATGTTATACTGGAAGAAACAGCTGTCTATTTAAAATAACAGCTTGCCAATGATATTGGATAAAGCTCTTGTTAAGAATAGGAAGGTCTGGCTGCTGTAAATCAGTCCCAGTAAATCAGCAGATTTCACTTGTATGAAGGAAATCCAGCAGAAGAGAAGATATGGTTTAATTACCTACAGGTAGAGTTGCACATTTTTATCAGTGGCTATTTATAACAGTACTGTGGTGAGTGAAGATTAAAGTCTTTAAGCTTGAATTTCTAGTTCTGCAGATTAGGAATTAGATCAGTCTGCTGTAAGTAAAGCAATCCACCAAAAAATCCAATTTTTACAAAAAGGACTAAGCATTTTTTTTCCTCCATAATGATGTCTCCCTCAGAAAGAAAATGTTGCTATTCTTGGCTCCTGAGGTCTGAGTTCACCTTACCAAATATGGGATAGCTGCCCATAGTCCTCTACAGCAGTGTTGCTTGCTGTACTTACTACACGTCTTGCTGATGGGGAATGACATATACAGTGATAATTCATCACATGCTAAAAAATACCTGCAATAGGCAAGATGCATCACACCATGGAACTGCACAACTCTTTTTTTCTACATGTAAAAGAAGATGAATTGGACAGTATTTTAAATTCTTAAAGTAAGGAGAGATATATCACTTTTGAACTGTTTGTCAGAGGCTCACATTGACTATACTACTCCTTCCAGTATTTTATTCAATCACTCAGCAGAAATAGTCTCATTATTACTTCCCATTTTTACTTTCTCTGGCTCACTGCTTGTTCTCCCATAACCCTTCTACTCTGCAACAGCCTTGGGAAGTCCTTTTTTTTTTGTCTTGTCCATTCCTGCAGTTTTCCTTGTTCCTTGTTATTCAGCTCCTGCTTTGTATAATACTGTTTATCATAACATCCTCACTTAATTTCTTGGTGTTGGCTTTCCTTGATATCAGATTCTGAGGATGATGAGCAGAAAAGAGGAGAACTTTATACTTTAGGCAGATAGATAACAGAGAGAGGGAGACCAGGCAGATGATGTCTCATCTTACACTCATAATTAATATTGTTCCAATTGCAATACTGGTCTCAAGAATTCTGTCTTAAGAATTCTTAAGCCCCACTGTGCTCAGGCTCTGTTAGGCAGTTTTCATATTCCTTGATTAGTCATCTAAGTGGGAATATCTGGGACAGTCTACAGCAGGGATATCCCCAGGCTGTTCCTGCTGTGGAAGAAGGCTGTGAACAAGTTCTATGCAGATTTTTAATACTCAGTAGAAATTCTCCCTGTTTTTGCAGACAGGGTCCCATAAGACAGCTTTCTGCATGCAACTGGAGATGATCAATGATAAATGGTCATGTGTGTTCTGGAGGAATTGCATATGGCCATAGGTGAAATGGGTCATAAAAGTGATCTATAATCGCGATTTGGCAGATCCTGTTTAATTCTGATGAAGACTCCATACAGATGCTTGCAATGGAACCTCCTGTCAACATCTGGCCAGCAAATGTCCCATGTATTCAAGAGCTTCAGTTTACCATGTAAATACTACTATCCTCTTCAAAAGATCTTAAGAAATGAATCTTTTCTGTAAGGGTTCTGTCTGTGTTTATCTGTCCAGGACAGGAGAGCCACAGTAAGGCCCAGCCTAACTCCATACCTTTGGGAAAATCAGCATAAAACACGATACAGGAAGAATCTTAAGATTTTTTTTCCTATTTTTACCCTTGAGACAGTTTTATTTGGTTGCAAAATGGTGATCTCCACCACAGATGGAGAGTGGTCCAGAAGTTAAGGTTTTACGCAGAAGCAATTGGCAGTTACCTTCTTTATCAAAGTTATCTTTGTGATCTTGAGCACATTCTTCTCTTTCTTGGATAATGGGGGCTGGATAAGTATCATCAATATAGAAGTACCTCTGCAGGGAGAAGATTAATAGTACTTGAGGAATCTAATCTCTCAGACAAAAACAAAATGAGGTCTTGTGACTAGAAGTTCAAATTCGAAATAAATGATGGAATCATTGAAAAGTTTTTTTCCTGTCTCAAATGATATATGTGATTAACCAAAAAAAAAGTGTATTTTTTTTTTTCCATAGAAAAAGGGAAGGAAAATATTCTTCTCTTCTAACAACTCAAACTACCACTTATTTAAGTATTTTAGTGAAAGGCTCCTTTAATACTGGATTTTTCTAAAGCTCATATTGTAGCCAGCAGAAACTACACACCACTCAAAGCATAGTGTTGTTAAAAATCCATCTTAAATGATGCAATGAAGTCAATTTTGCTGAAAGAGGCAAAAGGAAATTTAAATCCTTTTTTCTACATATATACTCCTTCTCAACAGTTCTGGTTAGGCCTAGATATTACCTAAACAAAACTCCCTTCCCACTGGCAGTCTTTGGAGCATTACTTCAGACCTACTTTTATGCAAATTCTATGTTTTATAAGTTAGGAAGGAGAACATTTGAGAATGGATCTTCATAACACACAGGAGTGTGTATCTGTGTTTTTAAAAGAGATAGCGTAAACTGTTAATTTTATCCAATTTAAATAAAAGAATATACATTCCTTGTTTATTCCAGTGTAAGCACAGTAATTCAAAACAGGTGGCTT
The DNA here is from genome assembly GCA_013397315.1 of Donacobius atricapilla. Classification (NCBI taxonomy): domain Eukaryota; kingdom Metazoa; phylum Chordata; class Aves; order Passeriformes; family Mimidae; genus Donacobius; species Donacobius atricapilla. Next base: position 56,412 of record WBMY01005424.1, on the reverse strand, counting down.
AGAATGTGAGGTATATAGAAAGAAACTGGCTCATTACTATATAGGTGTAGATTTGGGCCATTTCACAAACTAAACAGCCTGGCTTATGTAATCATAGGTAAAATAACTACACACGTGTTTCCCATTATTGATAAATGCTTCACTTCCTGTTAACTCTAATTTTCATGCAGCAAAATGTAGGAAGAACATGAATGAAGATGTAATAGTGACAATGCATACTGTTTTGAGGCTCGGCAATTAATTTGATACATAAAGTAAAAAAGAAGAAAAGAATGAGTCTTGTGCATTGAATATTTTCAGTTTGAATTGTAGAATTTTGCAGGAAGTTCATGCAGACATTGGTTAGTGGGTCACATATATGAAATTCCTCTGACATTCAGAAGATGTTAACCTGGGGTTTCTAATTCAAACAGAAAAAATGCCCATAAGGAGTCACATTCTGGACATATACATGCAAATCAGTGAAATATGCACACACGCATATATATACATATATACATATGTATGTGTGTATGTGTATATATATACACACACACATATATATGTATATATATATATATATATATGCATGTGGGAACAGAAGACTTTCCAAGGCCACTGTTGTGCCAGGTGCATGGGAGGGAGACAACAGCATAGTTGAAAAAATGAGCCACACAAATAGCCAAGGTAAATGTGCAGCCTCTTAACTTATTTCAAATTTCTTGTCATGAAAATTTTAGAACAATTAATATTGGGCTACCTTTCCTTAGCTTGGAATTTACCCAGGGGGAAGGAACTCTTTTTAAATAAATGTTTTTCTGCATTATCCCTGTCTTACGTTTTGATGCTCTGCAGCTTCCTTTTCCACAGCCCCATAGATTTCATTTGCTGTCACACAGAGCTGGTGTGTGGACAGTCAAGTTGTCAGAGGCTGGGCTGAAATTATGTAGAAATGCAGAGGAAAGGAGATACAGAGAACAGGAGTAACAGACTGTGAACTGGCATATTCTATAGCAAACTGGCTTTGCTGAGAAGACCTCAATCCAAGTACAATAATGAGTTTGGCAGTTGGGTTTTCTTTTATGCAACATCAAATGTCATCATTCTACAAGGCTAAAAGTGCCCTGAAGGGGCTACAAATGTAATTTATGCCCAATTAAAAACCCTAGAGCATGCAGGAGATTTAAAAAAGGATATCTGCATAACTGGGGAATCTAGCCCTTGATATGTAAGTGCTAATTTAATTCACAACTTCTCTGGACAGTGTGTTCCTGCACCTCACCCCTCTCACAGAAAATAACTTCTTCCTAATACCTACTCTAAACCTAGTCTCTTTGTATGAAGCCATTCCTTCTTGTTTTAACACTGTATGCCCTTGTAAAAAATTTCTGCTTTCTTGATGGCTCTCTTTAGGTACTGGAAGGCCACAGCTGGGTCACTCTAAAGCCTTTCCTTCTCCAAACTTAACAATCTCAAATCTATCAGTTGTTCTCCATAGGAGGGGTGCTTCATCCCTCTGACTGACTTGGTGGCTTCCTTAGTGGAGTCACTCCAACAGGTCCATGATCTTCCTGTGCTGGGACCCCAGGGCTGGATGCAGGGTTCCAGGTGGGATCTCACCAGAGCAGAGCAGAGGGGCAGAATCCCCTCCCTCCCCTGCTGCCCACGCTGCTTTGGATCCAGGTGAGGACACAATTGTCAGTCTGTTGGCTACTTCCTTCTGGATGTGACAGTGCAGGCAGTTCCTTATCCACTTGACAGTCCTCTCAGCAAACCCATCCCTATTCAATTGTCCTAGGTAAACTAAGGTGACCCCAAAAAAGAAAAAAAATTGTATATTCCATATTTCCTCTACATCAATCCCCAAAGTCTGACCCCCCTCTCCACAAGTTTTCCAGCTCAGTGTCACCAGTAGGGCAAGAGAGGGGATTCTGCCCCTCTGCTCTACTTTGATGAGGCCCCCTGCATCCAGCTCTGGGGTCCCAGTACAGGAAGGACATGGAACTGTTGGAGTGAGTCTAGAGGAAGCCACCAAGTCAGACAGCTGAAGCACCTTCTCTATGGGGAATGACTCATCTCTCCTTATTGGTGAAAGGGCAGTGGTTAAAACTAAGGGGAAGTAACCTATTTTGGAATTTCTAACCTGTTTTTTGCTGTAAGCCAACACAAATTTAGAGAGAAGGGTGTTGTGGAGGACCATGTCAAAGTCCTGATGAATGACATCTGTTGCCCTTCCCTTGTCCACTAGTGGAGTCACTCCATCATAGAAGGCCTGCAGGTTGGTCAGGCAGGACCTGCCCTTGGTAAAGCCATGCTGGCTGTCCCAAATTACGTCCCTGTCCTCCATGTTCCTTTGCACAGCTTCCAGCAGGATCTGTTCCAAGATCTTCCTTGGCGCAGAAGAGATGCCCACAGATCAGTTGTTCCAGGGGTCCTCCTTCTACTAAAAGAGGTTACAGAATTTTCCCTTTCCCAGTCACCTGGGACTTCACCTGACAACCACAACTTTTCAAATGTCATGTATTTCTACAATTGCTACCATAATCAAAATTTAAATTGCTTCAAATTATAACAAAATTCAGTATAAATTAGAATATATTTAGCAGGTATATTGGAAAGTGCATTGTTAAGCCTGCAGTATCAAAGCAATATATTTTTCTCTTAGGATTTAGAAATGTGTAGATATTTCTACAGTCCATTCTTAATAAAAATATATTCTGAAAAAATAATTTTCAATAAATAATATTGCATTGACATTTAAGCAACTTGAAACAATATATTTTATTATATTTTTCTTAAAATTCCACTACAAATTCTACATAATTTCATTGTAGAAAACAAAGCTCTTACCTCAAAGAAACCCAAGAGTAGCACAAAAAACTAATGCCAAATGGAAATACTCCAAAGCAATCTTATAAATTCAAAAGGCGATTTTCAAATATTTCAATTGGTTTGCACAAAGTTCCATGCAGGGTTTAGCAACATCATCACAGCTCCTTGGGCAGGTGGAAATTCTGACTGTGGTCTCACTGGAGTCAGAGGTGTTTTTTGGATTATCTGTTTTTACCACAAATGACTTTCTATTAGGGTGCCAAGCAATCAGTTTCCTTGTCCTCTCTGAGCACATGCACGTTGCAAACACATCCATTCATCACCTTATCTGTATGTGAGATTAATAAAAGTTTAAGATAAAGTTTAAAAAGTTTAATTTTAGGTAAAGTTTCAGTTTTAAGTAAAGTTTAAAAAATTTAGTTTTGCTTTGTGGTAGTGATACATGAAGTATTACTTACAACTAGAGTCTGCCCCAAAGAAAGAAAAAATATCTGTATTTGAGACTTCTAATTCTAGCATAAAATGTGAATCCATTCTAGTTTCCTTAAGAAAAGTAATAGCCAATCTTTCTGTTTTAAACTGAAATTAAGTGAAACATGAAGCGGTCTCTCCCTCTTGTCCCAAGATCTCAGACCTTAAGTTCAGTAGATACAAGAAACAGGAAGAAAAATAATTTGGAATGAATAAAAAAATGAGTTATTTTCCCAAGCATTTAAAAAATCACACAGAGATTGACTTCAGCTTATTAAAATGCATTGCCACAGCCTCAGAAGGCTGTATCTTATTTTTCTGTCTCATTCACTCTTCAAAGCATGCTTTGTGGTGTTTGCTATTCTGTGATGAGCTGTTATATGCAGGTCTGTGGTGCTAAACCCTATAAGCACTGTCTGATGGATTACAGTTTGCAAACAATTTCCCTTACCAAAAGTCCATTTGGCCTGACTGAAGATAAGACATCAGTATCTCAGGGTATATTTACTCCCAAGATATGTTGCTATTTAATTAAATCTTTTTCATTTCTTTCACATGTGAAATATGAGCTTCCTGGTATTAAAAAGGGGAGATAGCAGAGAGAGAAAGCATTTTTCTGTAATTACAGGGCATAAACCTTGTCAGAGAAAAGACACAGACCCCTCTTTGTATCACTTTTTCTTTTTTTTTTTGCAGTCTTTTTCTATCTTGCTGATAGCTATCAAACATCATGGACATACTTTTTCTACCTGCGTAGTATTCAATAAAATCAAATCTATGTCCCAGAAAACAAGTTTAAATAACTCAGAAGGCATGCCGTGTTCATCAAGGGATCACAAGTGGGTTAAGTTTGTCAATGTATGTAAAATAAAGCCAAAGTATTGGTCTTGCTGGATAGATAAAGGTCAGCTACACAACATCAGATACCAAACCTGTGTGCTAGCAGTTGGGAACAAGGTGTGTGTTAAGGTGATTTTGAGACAGGATGTGGGATGTAAATATCCTTATATGCTAGTTTGAACATCCCTTTATTTGAACTTCATCCTGCTCAGCCTCCAAGACTTTTCTTTCAATAGGAATGTGAGAAATTTTTAAAACTCAGTGGCCTTTATTTCAGGCTAACTTGGGTGGGAATGTGCATGTTCAGTACTCATGAAATAGTTGCTGACAAAACATATGCATGAGGGTAGAAAGACTGGGAGAAGAGATATTCCACTTGAATAGGAGATTGGATATGCCATCCATTGCATTACACTGTTTAATAGCTTTTTTGATGAACAGAAGAGTGTACATATGAAATGGATTTTTCTTCAAGGAGAATAAAAACCTGTAGACTTTTTTTTTCATCTTTCTAAGGTCTGTTTTTAATGGGAAATAGAAATTCTGGAAACAGAAATTGAAATTGTAAAGAACAAATTGTGATTTTGCAGACCTTTTGTCCATTCCATCTTCTGTAATTTCACACGAAGTTACAGTGATCTGCAGGAGTCTGTAAAAGGATTTTCTGAAATGTTGCATAGGCTTAAATGACTATTTACTTGTTGCTTAAAGAAAAGTGCATCTGTCCAGGTATGTATATGCATTACATTAAGGTATGAATCCATTTAAATACTCTTTACATGCTTATTTTTACTAGTGATCTGTCTTTTAGCTTCTTGTCAGTTGTTTTGTCTTCCCTCAAGGTGACTGGGAAATAGATTTACCAGAGATCCAGGCCCTGAGATTTATGAGCCTCAGTGTTGTAAAACAGGTTTCCAGGGTCCCAGTGGATGTGAAAATTACTGGGGGTCTGACCTACAAAGGCACTGAATGAGGTATCTGCTTCACTACTAGAAGGCTGTGCAGTGTGGTGAGGATCTGTCCCAGCCACCCTCACAGGACTGGCAGCTCCCAGCCCATCTCACAATTCTGTGGGTGCCTTTTCCTGGCATGCGTATTCCACCTTGGTGCATGCTGACAGCATGAAGCATGCCAAGCTGTGATGCACATACTACACATCCTTTGCAGGCTGAAAACTTCTGTAAAACCTAGTTAATCTGTTTTATAATTTCCCTTCATTTATGTTCTTTCAGTGCTTCACAATCCCCTTAAAGTAAGGATTCCCACTGTGCTTAATGTAGGTTGTTCTTTTGTTGTAAATAGAACGGAAAAGTAAATGGGGAGAAAATATCTGTACATGAAAAGTTTTGGTTTAGAGAGATTCATCCACCTGTCCAAAGCACAAACCTGTCCCTGATGTTGCTTTTAACCTGATGGCTTTTACTTGTGGTAGACATGCCTTGAGTCCTGAGAAGTGGTTGATCTCAGTACCCAACCGGCTAAATCTGGATTTCTTTCCTACCAATATATAATCAACTTCACAGTGCTACATACATATTGCACAAAATTTACTTAGACATCTGTGTGTGCAGTGTTAGGTAAAGACACATATGGTGATTACAGAAAATATTTAGAAACCTGAACTGTCTTGTCACAGAATGGAACATTTATCATAATATAATATTTGGATCATGCCAGACTTGATATTTTCAGAAGGATTTCTAAGTGCTGAGAAACTTTCTAAATTCAGAGGATTTTTTCCCTGCCACTCAGCTGCTTAGACCCTGAATTGCTGGCTCTTTCTGACCTGTTCTTTTGGATCTTTTCCTCTTGTCCTGTCGTTCTTTGACATTCATAAAAAGGGAACTCTATGTCTAAGCCAGTGATTATACATTAAAAGGAATCATGGCCTGTCGAGAAAATGACATTCTCTTTTCCTTATCCTGTTTTATATTATGAAAGGGTTTTTTTCAGCCCTATTTCACATATTAGTTTCTTTACTATATTGAATGATATTTTGCATTTAGTGGCTTTCAACTGAAGACCATATAGCACTTTGGATGCATATAGAAATTCATAATACCTGTTATGTAACATCTGAGACAAATGGGCTGGAAATAATTTAAACCAAGAGCAGGGGCAAATTGCCAAGGATTTTGTACAGTAGCAGAACGGACTTGATCAAAAGGTATTCAGAAATTCATGAGCTATTTTGACAAAAGAATTGAGGCAGCTGGTTTGAAGCATCCAGGTTTGAATAATGAAGGTGTTATCCTGGCACTATTCTTTCCTGTCCTCTCCCTTGAGTTCTTCATGTGCACCTTCACCTCTCAGAACAAGAAACTGATGATTCATGACCTTTCCAAGCTCCCCAGTAACTCCTGGGCTGTTGATGTGAGGCAAGGTCAAGCACCCATTCTGCAGTTTGAACAATGGTGTCAGTCAGTGTGAAATAGTTGTATCAGAGCTAGGTATTTCATTGTTCTTTATGAATTAAAAAAAAAAAAGGAAAAAGAAAAAGTGTGCTTTTTCCTTCCTCTCTCTCCATTTGACAGCTAGACTTTTGACTGTACACCAACAATAGCTATGTGAGCTTGTTAGCACTGTTCTGAGTGATTAGTTACCAACTAAACATAGGAGCCATTCTGGTATTGAGTTGTGTCATGTGGGTAAAAGATGGGTCAATGCCATATACGGATGCATTATCTATAGAAAAATGGAGCCTGCAAGAGAAAATGGGTATATATCACAGGTGTTGTGTGGTTGATGAATGTTTAGGTTTATTCATGGATCCTGAGTCTGAAGAAGAGGTCAGGACAGTCTCCTAATTGCACAGTTGAAAGTAATGGTGAATCAACTTGGTTACAGTCGCTTGTGACTGTAAATGCAGCTAGGGCCCTTGAGATCTCATCCAGGGTTTTGCCTCATTTTTAAGATCCAGTTGTTAAAATTTTTAGAGAGATGCCTCTGCCCGAATTAAGGTGCAAATGACACCATATGCCAAAGTCAATAGTATGCGTTTTATTAAACAGTAAATGTGAGAAAGAGAGAGAGAGCGCGAGGGAGAGAGAAAGAGAAAGAAATAGAAAAAGAGGTGAGGGAGGGAGAGAGAGACTGACAGAGGCAGATTAAATAGAAAATATCACCCTCCATGGATCCTGACGGCATCCTGTTGATCCTCTTCATCTGGTCTCTTGCTCGTAAGGATTCCACAAAACAGAGAGTTCAGTGGATTAATATACATTTGGGCCAGATGGGAATGCTCAGGTACCTTCCCTGGGTAGAGCAAGTTGGACACAGTCTCTTGCAAAACTCTGTATCTGTTGCATCACTTTACATCACATTGCAGTTGCTTGCAAAGGCCTAAGGAATGTCTTGGCAGTCTTTAATAGATTATGACACCTCCTCAGCTGCCCCTCATGTCAATGTCCCATGGATGTGGCCTTCTAGGGGTATGGAGGAGTTTACAACTGAGCCAGTCTGTTTAAGGAAGGATGGGTGTCCACTGCCTCTGACCAGGCATTACGCCACACACCCAAAACCTTCTCCTTTCCCCAGCTCAACTGGGTGGAGTGTGTGCAAACCTGGCCTCAGCAGATGGGTCTGTGGGCTATGGCTTCCCCACCCTGAACCCAGCCAGAACTGATTTGCAGGAAAGCTGCTGGGTTTGACTTTCTTGTGGGTATATTCTTCTCCTTCAGTCTTCTTCACTTCTTTCTACCTCAGAAAAGTGGACAATAGTGTCACCTTTGTCTTACCTCCAGTTCCCTTAGATGTCTTAACTCACCAAAATTCCCCTGAGGAGGGAATATTCAGGGCATATTCATGGAGGGGTGGACTTCGGTGGTTGCAGCTTCTTCATAGAGTTTTGCCATAATGGGCAAAAAGTCCTTCATAACAATGTTTAAGCCATTAGTCATAAAAATTCAGTCATTGACACCATGACTTTTAATTTGGTGATAACTTTTTAAAGAAGGACAAAATGCAGGGACACAAATATATTTTCAAAATTATTCCTCTAAACGCCTATAGAAATATAGAATAATTTTGAATATTATAGAATGAATGAATATAGAAACGAGTTTCTTAATATCAGAGTGTCTTTTGTGCCTTTGTCCTGCTTACCCAGAACAGGGTTAATAACACCCTATAAATGCAAGTGTGGTTCTTTGACTGGTATACATAGGATGTTATGTCTTTCTTTCACTGGGTTTTTTTTTTTTTAGTATCTTAATTACAGTAAATGAAAATAATTAGAGTGAAATTCTATGAACCCCATAACTGCCTGTGACCTCTATGCTGCATTTTAGAATGATAATGAATATTAATGGAAATCATCAGTATATTCTTACTACCTTTTAGTTCTTATAGACAATTGCCATGTCACAGTTATGCTATAGATAGAATTCTGTGCATCCAGCATAAAGAAAAATACAATGTAATATTCAAAGCAAGCAAAGAATATTGATTAAGCTTTTGATGAACCATATTGCAGATAAAAATTACCAGTGAGCAATATCTTTATAATGGACATACGTGTTAACATAAACTGAAATAAGGGTCTGTAAAACTTGTCACATGTAAATGTATAGCTTGTTGCTCACAGATTAGTAAAGCAAAATAAGCTAAAGTGAAATGGAGCACATTAAAAGTATAATGATCATACAAAGGAGCTGTACATTGCAAGAGTTGTAATAGCTGTTATCTTGACATTTTCTGTTTAGGATTTTATTTCTTTCAACTAAAAGCATCTATACAACACCACATTCTCTACAATAGTTCTTTTCCAGATTCATCATTGGATCACTATTGCTGCTGAATGCCCTCTAGCATTATGTAATGTGGCTAACAACCTGAGAAAAATTTTCTATCTCATCCTTTCCTGAAGGAGAGTAATTGTGTTTATAATACTGTTGTATTTGTAAGATTTCCTCTCTCACTCTCTTCATTAGCATACAGATTTTTCTGCTTGCTCATGTTAAAAGACTTGTGTCATTTTGCTACTGGAGCAGAATGTGGAAGATTATGTGGTAACTCTGCTGGTATTTGTAGAAGGTGTTGGCATGTCTTTTATCCCTGATTTAAAGAGAGTTTTTTCCTTTTGAAATGTCCATCCTTATGCCCAAGAGGGAAATAACTAAAATAAAAATATGAAAGGGGAACTGTAATAACCCCATATAAAGGATTAAGGGAAAAGAGAGAAACCCAGGAAACTGTTTAATTCCCCAGGGCATTTCAGTAATAGTCCCTGAAGAACACAGAGACGTGTCTGTGCCAGGGAAACCTTAATGGAGTCTCTCAGATATAATTAAAAATTGGAGGAACAGTCCCGAAATTCTTGCATGNTCTTGCATGCTGGCCATTAAACTGATCACTTAAAATCTTGAGTATGAATTGAGGCATCTCAGAAATGACTAAACACCATAAGTTGCTTACAGCCTCGTAAGAAGAAGTAAAAAACCCCAACAAACCAAAACAAAAAAAAAAAAAAAAAACCCAACAAAACCCCCTCTTACTATAAAAAATAAACACCCTACTACTCTCAAACTTTTCCTTTTCATGCATTATCATGAATAGAGCAGACAGGTGATACCCTAATCTTTGATGGTATGTTTAAGTCCAGCTATGNAGAGAAGAGAAGAGAAGAGGAAACATAAGTGAAACTCCTTTGTAGAATAAGCCTGTTGCTAACTGGGATTAGCGTCAAAATGCCATCTGAACTACTGCTATTTTATATAGGGTATGGCATCATTTTTCAGACATCTGTTATTTGGACTGCTGTGGGAAAAACGTGTGAATGAATGGATGATCACTGTATCTCCATAGCTGATACATTTTCTTATTTTTGGTGTAAGGGAATAAAA
>WBMY01005424.1:4964-20401 GCA_013397315.1 Donacobius atricapilla | reverse complement strand
AAAATTTAATCCCCCCCCCACCTTTTTTTTCTTTTTTTAAACAACTTCATAACTTTGCATAACCTTGCATTTATTTCTGGGAATGCACAACAAAATTTATGCAATGAAGGACAAATGCAGTTGAATCATTCGTAAAGGAAGTTACATCAGCCATTAACTGATGGAGTTTTCCCTTCTGTTTCTACCAGCCTTAGTCCTCCAGAGGCTGTGATGCTGTTTTCCTTCCACAATGTGTGCTCTGTACTGTGTTCCCCTCAGTGTTTGCCAGTAGTCAGACATTATAAGGAATACTGCCTTCTTCATAGCTAAGTGTAAATTTCTTGGGTGTAAGACCATAGATTTATCCTTTTAAAATAATGTCACATAATGTATATATGAATAATAATTAGAAAATAAACCAGGCAGGAGTGATGATATTCTATATTAAATCACAATATAACTCTTCCCAGGGTTGTTCTTGTCACCAGAGATTTAGCTGCAAATTTACACAGCAGTACTGCTACATTCTCTGCTTTGTAAATCTTGCTAACTGTTAATGGGGATTGTCAACTCCTGAGCCCAACAAATTTATCTCAACAGATATACATCTGTTGTATGTGAAAGTACTTACTGAGTGGCCATTCTATTCCCATTGAGACAAAAGAATCACCAGTGAGGCATATGACTTTCTTTCTTCAAACTCAGTATTTGGGGTGGAGCAAGAGAAACAATTTTAAGGGAACATTTTAATCACAGACCTCCTTGCAATGACAATGACAAGTCACCTGAGTGAGTATGAATTAATGAAGTCTAAATAGGTGGAATTCCTCATTTCTGTATACATTAGAAAATACCCAAACCCTAGAACTTGGCCTCTATCTGGAGGACATTAATAGGTGAATCACTGTAAAAAAAAACCATCAGTGAGCAGATACAAATTAAGTAAGAGCCTCAAGCAAGATACAGGTGGGCTTCCTGCTGCTTAGATCTGTTTCTGTCACTCTTGCACAGTATAAAAACAACAAGCAAGTTTTAGATACACGGGAAGTCACATCAGTTATATACTGTTGTATTTATTGCCATCTTTTTAAATGTTTCTATAAAAACTTGAAACATATGTAAAACCACCAAGACTTTCTGAGAAACAAAAAAGATTAAGTTATTAAGTTTTTATTCCTTGTCTAAATGGTTTATGAGGAAGAGCATCTGATTGCTGCTCAACAACTTTGAAAATACAGCAATTAATTAGATACTCTGCACATGCTTAGAGAATTAAATTTAGGCAGCCATTTATTAAAGACATTTGTTCGCATTCTTTCCAGTTGAGCTGTCTGTATTTATGGATGATAAACTACCAATGTCTGAGGGTCTTTTTTGGGGGGTGTTTTTCAGCCTTTGGTTCAAACAGAAAAACCTAGTTCAAAACAATGGTTTTATCAGCTTCCTGAAGCCTGACAGGACCTCTCAAGAAAAATACTTGTGTTTCTATTTTGAAGGCATATTTCTTTTGCTTTTTAATGATGACAATTTATAAATATCTCTGCTTCAGAGGTGTTTCAGTAGAACCTTGGAAATGCAGTAGTAGATGAAATGAAACAAACAATGAGAAGGGCTAAAAGGACTAGAAGGGATTCTTTTATCCCTGGATAATTCCATGTATCCTTATAGCTATAGCGGAGTTGTTCCAGTTTGATAGTCTGTCTCTGTTAATGACTGGATCTAAATATTTTATGTGAAGTTTATGAAATTATAATGTGTATGCACTCTAGGATTCACTATCCACTTTAAAAATACCCTGTTATTCTCTTCCTTTAATGGGAGACCTCTGTAATGATATGTGACTCTTCTGAACTTTATTTGAAGTAATGCAAGCAAAGGCCAAATACTTTCTGAGAGTAATTCCCAATCCTATAATAATTTTTTCTTTTTTTCTTTTTTTTTTTTTAGTTTGAAGATATCTCAGTCTATGTTCATATACACAGGTGAGGGAAATCTGTCTAGGGGAGTAAATTTAATTTTTTTCAACTGAATGCCGAAGCCTTCCACAAAAATTCATAGTGGCTGCAGGGCTGGCAGGTAAATTCAGAAAAGTGTTTCTTAACAAGGGCAAGAGACACTTTCATGCAGTGTCAGTATTTCAGAATTGCTGTGGTAGTCCATTAAACTTAGGTAAAGTTATCACAGAAAGAAAAGGAAATTTTTACCAATCAAAACCTTAATTAGGGTACAAAGCTAAAATCCAAATAAACAGCAATATCTTTTTTTACTGTGACCCTGGATATTGCTGCTTATCCCCAACAGAATTTTCCCAAATATATATTATATGTTAAGAATTTTCTTTGTTCTTTATCTCTTTTGCATTGAAATCCCAGTTTCTGTTATCTGCTACTTCTTTGTCTGCTACAAACACCCTCCACATCCCCCATTCACCTCCCTTTAACAAAGGTAGCCAGCTAGTGGTTTAGAGACTGTACAAACCTTGGAGACATGAACTTAAAACATTTTTCCTAGTGCTTCCACTTGTTTGAAACAAACTGTATTTAAGACCTTTTTTAACTGTAATTTCTAACACACCAAAAAACCATGCATAGTTTCAAGATACTGGGCCTTCCTGCCAGTGAAGGACACTATTCTTGTTCCTGGTCTTAGAGCATTGTCAAGTTCTTGAAATTACAGGAAGCTCTTGGTATCTGGCAAACTTTATGTTCCTTAGTCAATGCCCATTGACTAATAATTGATTGGGTTTTAATTGGGTACCCTGGCGAGGAACTTGATTCCCCTTTTGCAAGGGGATTTTGACACACTGCAAATATTGGTGCTTCTGTTACTTATTTTCACATTTTCAATATTTACAGTGCAATGTAACAAAGGAACAAATTTTAAAGGTTCATTGGTGAGAAAGTTCTAAAATTACATTATCAGGAGAAATGACTTCTATGAAGAATCGGGATATCAGAGTAATTTCCACCTGGAATGGATGAGACTGCCACTTGCTCATGGGGTGTCGAATCAGGCTACTAGAGGCAGCAACACCATAGTATGTTTCAAAAATTAAATCAGGGTACAACCAATGCCTATTCCAGTGATACAGAGCCAGGCAGTTTTATGATGCTCATGCTGTAGTTCCTCCTGCATTAGGGTCTGTGAAGTGGCCTAGGGGGCATTTTTTAATAACCAAAAGGCACAGTTCCTTTTTCACCAGGTGGTATTTGTGCACTGAAGTCATGGGTTGATCTTTCAGCAAATCCAACCTTCAGATGCCAAAATCACATGAAATGCATAACACAAAAGGATGATACAGTGCAAATTGATACAGATTAATATCCCTTCCTTGTGTTTGCTTCAACATCCTTAACCCCCCTGAAGCAAAGATCAAAATCCCAGAACCTGAAGAAAAGTAACAAGAGCAACAAAAATCCAGTTTGTTGTATTCCCTCAGGCTTTTATCCAGATACCATTCATCTGACCTCCTCTCCAGAAGAAATCTACGCTGCATCTTCCAACATATTGGTCAGATGTTCAGTCTTGTGTTCTTACCTGACCTGGATTAAAGTTCCATTGTTGATTGCTGTATTAATAACTATGAAGTCAAAGCCTTGAGCTCCTCCTGCTATGTGTATCCTCTTTTTTCCCTACATTTCAATTCCAACCATGAAACTTCCTTAGTTCTGTGGAAATCTTTCCATGCTGGGCTTGCTTACCTTAGGATGCCTGCATGATGTTGTTCTCTAAGGAAAAAATTTGGAATAGCAATGCCCACATACATGTAAACATGTAGAATAAATTGGTCATACTTTGGAAAACCTGAACAGCTTGAATTTGGAGTAAGAAATGGTAGGTGAAAATCTCACTAATTGTATCTTACTGCTGAAAAATGGATTCTTAAAATTCCCTTACTTGGGTAGAACCTATTTTGTCAAGATATGGTTTGATCCCAAAATTCTAGGATGGTATTATGTATTTTCAATTTTGAAGCCAGCTTAAGAAGGTAGACCATTGTGTTTCACATAGAGCTTTCTACCAAACAAGACGATTATATATACACCTTCTGAAAGATGGCTTTCAAGATAAAGGCAGCCTTATGTCCCTGAGTGTAGTCTGTCAATCTTTCAGCACCAGAGTCAAATTAGGCATGTCCTGTCTACTCAACATTTTTAGCCACTGGTCTTCATCTTGCTTCTTTCCTTCTACTGCCAGCAGGCAATATCTGTATATATGACAACTGAGTGCAAAAACACTGGCACAGCACTGCAAGAGTGACTTTGCCGAGCCACGAAAGGATCACCAGGAGGTGAGAAATGCTTACTCAGGCCCAAAGAGCATCGCCGAGCTCTGCTGCTGCCAGTCTCGTCTCACTCCAAGCAGTTAATGTTTCCTGCCTGTCTTGTCGACCTTGAACAACAGTGAGCACTAAAGGCCTTGTAACAGATTCAGCAGGACAGTGACAACAAGCAACCCATATTGTCTGTGTTAACCCAAATTGTGAGTGGAAACAGCAAACGTGCAGGTGGTGGCAGAAGGCATGAAATCACAAGTAATTATGACCAGAATTCACCTAGCCCGTCCTTCTTTAAAATATGTATACATGAGGGAAGGATGAAGCAGACCTAATAGCTCACCTGTTGGAGCCTGCTGGTGCCTCTGTGAGCTTACTCACTAATCTGTACGCATGGCCAAAAAAATATAATGTATAATAATTTAGTGCCACATCAGTTAGCAGAAATGCCTCAGTAAGAGATCTGATGAAAACCAAAACTAGTGAATAGGAACATTTTTTTAGACTACTCAATTAAGAACTGATTGAAAACGAAATCTTCCTGGTAGTAGCATAAGCATCATTGAAGCTCTGCTCAAAAGGATAACAAGTGCAGGAACTGCATGGATTAAGAAAATCTGGAAGACGCTCAAGACCACATTAGGAGAAGGTAATTTATTCATTTAACTTAGAAAATAATGAAAGCAAGAGATGGTAGAAGTCCCTAAAGAAATAAATAAAACATTTCAACCTTAGCTCACCACTAACACCATCAGTGAACCAGAAACTCTGTGGAAAACAATGGGCAGAAGTCCATCTTGGTGCTGTACTGAAGATAATGAGAGCGCAGAGAAGAACATTTAAGACATTCTTTCCCCCATATCCTGCCTCTTCTTCCTGATCTATCCTCACTCAAAAATATTTTTCTTTAGATCTAATGTAATTTACTGTCTTTCAATTTATGTCTAATTCATTTTGTTTTGCCTTCATATGCCTCCACCTTTGTAACTGCCATCAGCTTTTCGGAAACACTGATAAGATCTCTCCTTCCCTCTTTCTTCCTCAAGCTGAACCAGCCCACTTCCATCAGGTTCTCCTTGTACATATCAGGCTGCAGGCCCCCACATGTCCTGGTGACACTATTCCCCCCACATTCCCAGAACCCAGCAGGAGAGGTTCCTGTGTATCACCCACATCAGTTTTCCCCCTATTACTATGTCAGGCAAAGAATTACCTGAAGACCTTGCATTATTGGGTTTTTTTCTGGTTTAAGACATGGAAGGTCAAGTACAACTGGTTTTAGTACAATAAAGGAGGGTTTGTTCCTCCTAATAGCCATGCCATTCCAAGGAAAGGGAAAATCCTTTCCACCAGACTGTCATTGGTCATGAAAGAGCAAAGAGCAAACAGTTACAGAGAGCATATGTATTAATTAAAAGCAATTGGCTTTCCTTGTGTCCTTGCACTATTGCGGGCCAAATACAGGCATATCTTCCAGAGCTCTCACCTGCCTACCAGGACTGAGTCACTGGTGAAAGGGACAAACTTTCCCTCAGAATTTGACAATGTACATGGCACGATACTTTTGCTTCATCATGTCATCTAACACTTATTTTAAAAAAACGCCTTAATTATTATAGCAAAAAAGACTCATTAGTTGTTACTTTCTGACTTTTTCTTCCTTCTGTTCATTCTTTATTTACATATCTGTGTTTCCAAGGACTAATCTGTCTTCTTTTGTATGAGAAAGTCTCTGAGTATTGGAGTTAAGATATCTACAGCCAAAATGTTGTTAAATTTCCATTTTTTAGTGTTGCCCCAGTGTTTCCAAGGTTTGCATTTAGGGTTTAAGTTCATTACATATTTCTGAAGATACATGCAGGCTAAGTTGATCTCAAACTAACACCGAAGAATTTTCTATCTTTCTTTTAAATGTATTTTAAATTCTATCAGTGTCTTGTTGAAAAAAGTTCTTTGGATACAAAACTTCCTGAATCTTGTCAGAGTGAGTGCTGGTTGAATTCTTACATCAACAGTGAACCCTTTCTTTACTTTTTAAAAAGAAAATTCAGACTTAAAAATCTCCTTTCTAAGCCTGAATGCAGATATCACATGATGCATATGTTACCTTTGCATTTTAAATATTTCAGTACCCAGTCCCTTTGCATTCTGCTGTTCCTTTGAGTATTGAACTTAATTGAAGGGGGTTGTTGCATAGACACAAATGAATGTGAAAATTCTCACTGTGTGTACATTTTTGTCCTAACAGATGGAACAATGTTATACTCAAGTTATGTCATTGATATAAAACAATTTAGCTGATGCACAAAGACTTTTATGCTCATAATATGTAAGGAATCTATTATTACACAGTAACATATATAACTGTGTAGATGTATTGGTTTAGCATAAAATGGTAGGAAAAACTAATTGTTGATTTATTTTAGAACTAACAGCTAAGCTGGCCAATCAGGTGGGGGGTGTACACCCCCTGGGACACCGCTTAAAAACGGGAATCTTGGGAGACCCACCCTCTTTCCATGGGCTCCGAGCTATGAGGTAACATCGCAGCCGGGGCAGGGAGGGGCCCGGGCTTCAGGGCCCCGGGAGTTCCTGGGAGTCCCCGGGAGCCGTGGCCGGGCCGAGGGGCCGGGATTAAGGTCAGCCCTCCGGATAGCCAGGCGATCTAGAGCATCTAAGCTTAGCAGACGCCGCAGAGAGAAAAAAAGATGGCCCCAACTCTTTCCCCAGCCCCCGGGTCCCCGGAGAGCAGCACCGAGCCTAGGCTGAGTTAAAAACACACTCCATAAGACCGAGGGGNCCCTTATGTAGTCATATAAAAAGCTACATTTTGGGAAGCTCACAGATACAGTGTTGGGCGAGCTGTGTTTATAAGAGCTGGAAGCCATAAACAGACTGTGTCTCTTGTAGAAAGTTACCAGAAGAATCAGGAAGGACTTATCTCTCTCAAAAGACTGAATAAAAGACTATTTTATTAAGTAATGCTAACTTAAAAGTTCTGATGTTTTGTCCCTTTGCATTGTTTTTCGTAGAAAAGTAGATTGTTGCTAGGGAAAAAGAGGAGTTGTTTTTGAGAGGGTTTCGTAGTTAGTTTTTTTGTTTGTTTACCTTTACTGTATGTTAATAAATCTAACTGTTTCTATTTTTGAATTAAACCTGTTTTGCTTTTCTTTTAATCCTATTCCACTAAAATGAAAATTAAGCAAATGTGATAACCACTACATATTTTTAGTGTTTCCGCCCGGTTGTTAAATTTTAACCCATTACAGTAGATTTTACAATGAGTTTAATTAGGTGTCTGTAGAGGAGTGTTTGATTTTTATGTCAATAAAATATAATTTGGTGCAGCACAGGGGAAAAAAAAAACTCCAAAGCAAGCCCCACCCCCAAATCCCCTGAATCATTCAGCTTTGAAATTGCATGAGAAATCAAAGCAGGTGATTTAAGAAAGAGCCATGGAGTATATGTCTAAGAATGAAAGGGAAGGTGCCAAGGCAATAAGGATGTTGACATATTTCTGGTTTTGAAGGAACTAGAGAGTTAAAGGGCAGCACTAAATGCCTCATAACCTCTCCGTTCTATGATATATCGTGGCATTAGACTTGTAATGCAAACAGGGAAGAAAATCCGACCACCCTTACTCAACTGGACAGCCTCTGCAAAGTCAAACTACTCAGCAAGGTAGAAGCTGTAGAGAAGAATCCGAGACCCAGATGAATGATTTCAATAGAAAATGACTTCACCTTCACTTCAAAGGTTTGATGATTCTTAATAAAAATCTCGACTTCCTACTGGCCCATTTCAGGAAAGGACTGGCACCAGCTGCTCCAAGGGAGACAAAACCTGAATTCAGCTACAGGATCAGAATATGAAGGTTCAGAATTCGGAAAAGTATGCAGTTTTCACTTCAGACTCCCTCAAAGTAATATGCACTGTTCACAATAAAACCAACCAAAAGCCACACCCACAAATTTCTCTCTGCTTTTTTGTCTCACTTCTTGAAATGCAAGTAATAAAATAATGAAGAGGTGAACTGACTCCTGTGAAGAGATTTTGTGAAACAGTTACATCAAAATAATACAATACAACAAATAAATATACATGCATATATAACTCAGAAGGTAAGTAATTATTTGAATGCTCTTCTTATATTGCTAGGTACATAAATATATAAAAAGAATTTAGGTGAAAACTTTTTCTGTGTTGAGGAGGGATTATGGAACAAAACAAAAAATCCCAAATCCCCAGAAAATATTTTTTTCTTCCTGAGATTGCATGAGGTTTTTTACCATCTTGCATAGCTGTTCAGATAAAGAATATCTTACAATTTTCAGGCATTTATTTCTTAGCAAATAACTTTGTAGAAATTAATTTATCAATTTCTCCTAAGGGTCTGTTAAAGAAAATCAAATAAACTGGGCTCTTATTACTTTAAATGACAGTGCCCCTATTTAATTTTCCATTACAATGTGGAGTTTTATGTGTTCTCGCTGCAGCTGTAGGAAAAAAACCTGAGAGATGTCAGATCTCAGTATATCATCTCCCATGTGTATTTTTCCATCTAATCTAGCAATACGTGTGCAGAATGGGAGTTCGGCTGTTTTCTGAGTTAGATGAACATTGTCCAACAGCACTATTGTGATTGCAGGTGCTTTTCTAGCAACAGAGTCATATCAGAAATACTGATGCAATTTGGCTGAAGGTCAATCTGTGCAGGGCCAGACTGCACGTATGGGCAGCTGCATATCTGGAGTGAGACATCACAAAAATTGCACTTAGACTTCTGAAACCGGTGTTGTGTTTTCCTACCCACGTCCTTTCAATCTAGCTGTTGAAAGGATGAGATACCTGTAAAATGAGTTCAGTTTGGGGGGGAAATTTGAGGTGTTGTTTGCAAGCAGAATAAATATTCTAGGAATTTTTGCTCCAGGCATTTTGATGTGAACAGCCCCTACTGGGTCCCTTGTTTACCTATATTTGCAAATGACAGAGGGAAATTACAGGCAGAAGTGCTGGAAAAAAAGCTCCACCTGCGAATGTGTGCCTCTTTGGCAAGAGATGTGATAAAATTCTGTGAGAAATGTAACTCCACTAATGGCAGTAATGAAGTTGGCCTCCCATTATATTTTTATTANGTGTTATGTCTTTTCCTGTGCCCTTCTCTAAAGCAGTGTGCGGACACATAAACCCCATGAGGGCTTTCTGAGACCAGGTTTCTCCTCACAGGATCGACAAATCTACCACTTCCTTGGAGAGATTGTTCCAATGGCTGATTGTTCTCATTGTGGGCTGGCTCCTGGTGCTGAACCAATACTGAACACCAACCACTTCTGAAGGAGTTGTCACCCCTCTTCACAAAGCTGTGCTTTTCTTCTCAATATTACATAGATGATAATAGAGTTAATATTATAGACTTTTTTCAGATGTCTTGCAGGCTTAGAGACAATGCTGTGGTCATTTTTCTGATGTTTGTCTGCAAATGGAAATTTTGTCAGTATATTGAAATCATGGGACTGTTGATGTATGCTACCATGTGATAAACTGGCATAGTTTAGGATTGTTAGACTGTGATTTGGTCACGAAGGCATTAGTACTTCAGCTGCAGGATGAAAAATACTATTGTGCAGACTACACAAGGTGTAAATATGCTGCCTTTGGATATTAAGCTGTGGCTTTGTTCTGGAGATTTTGTAATGGTCCAAGTGTTGCCTATATTTCTGCAGCTAACATAAAGTGTGAAGCCTAAATATTGTCCTCTGTCAGGTCAATAGAAATGTGGTCATATGGTTACCCCCACCTTCTTCATTTTGGAAATGAAAAGTGTTCCAGGAGCTCAGGCCAGTAATAACTATAGGCTTTGATAAAAGAGAGCTCAAACTTTACTGTGTTGTCTTTCCTAGGCTGTCTAGACTTGAATTTTAATAACTCCTTTAGCGTCCTTATGATGCAGAAGTTGTGCTGTGTTGATCTTCCTTTGTCTAGAGGAAAGTATACTCTGAAATCTAAACTTATTTTCCTCTATCTAGCATTGTCAGTTGTCAGCTGGGTAGATTTCCATTTAGGCTCTCTTTCTGGGTTAAAAGCACAACATTTAAAATATGTTTCACTACTTTATCCTGAATTTTCACATCCCAATTTGGGAAAGCAATCTCATAATGCTTTTCCAGACAAGTTCAGCCATATTTTAGGACTGATTTTGAAGCGTGGTATGGAGGTGACTGTCTTCTACTGATCCCACAGGGAGCTTAAGACTATCTCTCTCTGAGTTTATGGATGTTTTTTTCCCAAGAAATGCTAGTTACTTAAGCTATTGCAACACTCATCATAAAGGAACTAAGCTAACAGCAAAGGAAACACACTTAACTATAAAGAAAAACTTGGTATTCCAAGCTGTATAAGGATTTCAAAGTTCATACATCTGTAACTGAATACCACTTTAAAAATGTCACTTCTGAAAACAAAGTAGTTCTGGAGTTTGGCTGCTGCCCTGGGAAACCTAGGTTCACGTGTATGGTTCAAGGCTGCAGGTGTGAGTTGTGCTTGGGCTCAGGAATGGGAGTCGCTGTGGGAACGTTTAAATATCACCTTTGTCAGGCTGAAAAGCAGAATCAATAGCAGAAAATCAACAGAGAATTAAGTAGAAAATCCATTGTAAAATCTCTTACTGTCCCTGGCGCATTTAAGTGCAGTGGGGGAACTGGGCTATACCTGAACTATCTTTGCAGAAGATTGAGTGGTAACTTGGACACTGCCTGAAATGGTTGATTAAAATAGTTGAACAAATACAACCATTGAAGAAGTTTTTGGCTGGCAAAGGTACAAAATAGGGAAAGGAAATAAAAAAAAAATTGTAGACGAATGACTGTAGAAAATTTTAAGTGTTGATTTAGCAAAAGTAGATGAATAATTCTTAATGAGAAAATGTATCAGCAGAAATAATCTAGTTTTTTGAAGTGACAGGCTCACCTCTAGATTTATCAATTCCCTCTGACAAGTGATTCAGAAAAAATTGCTTACAGAATATCTTCAAGAATGAGCAACAATTGCATTTGCAAGACATTTTTCTACCACTACTTAAAGATTGGAGCCTGGTACTCTGACTGCATTGATATTTGTGATCAAATTTCCACTGGCTTCAGTAGTACAAAGTACTAGAACCTAAGTAGGCCCCAAGGGCACACTGCAGGAGATGACTGCCCAGATTTTTGGACCATCCATGTGGCCTGGGGGTGCTCATCAGAGACACACCAAGGTCCTGCTGGCTGAGCCAACATGCAGGCTTTGTGAGCTGGTTTCAGGCTCACACTACCATGTGCAATGGGAAATAATGCCAGTTACTCAATACATGGTTCCAGCCCTGCTGTTCAGCCCTTTTGTAATCTGTCTCTCTGTTTTTGCAAGAGAGGTCAGAATGAAAACATTCATGGCAGATTTTTCAAAATGGCTGGCGCACTGAAAAACTCTGGAGAACCATTGGCAAAATGTAGTCTACAGATTACTTGTCTTAAATTTCATTCTCTGAGCACACATCACTGAGAGAAATGTCATTTTAAAAAAACCAACAAAACAAAACAAAACAAAACAAAACGAACTCCCTTGATGATTCAGTAACATCAGACAAGTAAAAATTTCACAGTCAATCATTACTGATGCTTGATTCAAAGGTGTCAGTGAGCTCTACATTGTAATTTTTAATCTTGTCCTCAAGATGACCTGTGAATATTACCTCCTGAAAAAGACTGATTTTTGTCCTGACATTTCATGAGAAAATAAATAAAGGGCAGTTCCATCTCCTTTCTCAGAAAAAAACCCCTTCTTTATCAAATAATACTTCCCTGAGTTGAGATAGAAAATGATAGAGAGCACTTTATCCTCATATTTATGAAATTCCTTTTTATTAAGACTTGAAAGATTTTCTCTGTATCTCTTATCAGATAAGGAGATTACCATAATCCCATATAGAGGGTCTTAGCCATCTGCACCACCAGCAGAGGTTCTGTAGCCTCTCTTTATCTGGGGGTGATCACCTTTAAACTAAATAACATGAAAAATACCTGTGAACCATAACATCAGAATGATTTTGGAGCTCTTCTTTGGTGGTATGCTACTCCCAGTGTGTTGAGGCCGGAGTGTTTGACCATAATTTTGAGTTCAATTTCAGTTTCTCTGTTCTTTACTATGCATGGTTCATCCATTTTCTATGCTCCAGGGTCATTTTCTCTTTTTCTTATTTTTATTCTTTTTTTTCCTTTTGTTTTCTTCTAGTTTTAATTTTTTTTCATTTTATTGTGCAACTGTCACTTCATATATATCCCACTAGAGATTAGCTACCTTTCTATCTAGTAGTGCTCCTTCCTGAATTTAGGTGAACCTTTTGTTAGAGGAATTCTTCAATCACCAAGTGTATTGTGTGTAGAGACTGATGCCCCCAGCACTAAATACAGATTCCACTGAAGTCATGTACAGTAGTTCAAGCTCTTAAAAAGCCCCACGATTTTCTGATACCAAAACCATAAGCACAGTCATGCTCTGAAGAGTTTCCAAAATGTGAGCATTTTATTCTAAAACTTTATATCTGTTCAGCTGGAGTGAAGCCTGACTCTTCTTAAATGGAATCTGACTTGACCTAAGTGGAAAGATTTCTGTGGTGCTCTATTTTCACTCTTGGGGGCACAGTTACTAATGCTGGTTATTTTGCAAATCATTTAGGCATGGGCTTGGGCTTAAGAAGTGAAAATGAATCTGTGAGCTCCAGGACATGAAGGTGACCGTGGTCTTTTGGAAACAAAGTTTTACCTTTGATTTTGCAGAATGAGCATTAATGGAAATATCTTCTTTGCTCTCAGACTGTCATCAGCTGAATGAGAAGTCATTTATGGTGGTTAAGAGCTATGCTGATATGTCTAGACTTGATGTGAAAGTGTGCTCTTTGGTATTGGGAGGTAAATGGGGGAAAGGGACAAGATTTTTGACCTTAAGCTGTTTAAATGAAGCCAGAAGGTTGTAAGAAATTGTAAGGGAAAGGCTTTCCAGTATTTTTCTGTGAATTGACCAGCAAAATTAGTATTTCTGAAAGAATGAAACAATATTTTCTTTGGCATTCAACCGTAACAGCTTATATTGGTCATTCTCACCTTTGCCATCTGGTCTCTTTGGTCATGCTAAACTACAGTATAATGTCTATCCCATCCATGTACTATTCCTAAATTCATCAGCTGATACTGTGTTCAGAACAAAAATTAAAAAGGCTCCCAATCTCTAGAGGAAATGTCATCAAAAGACTATAGAGTGAACAAAAATATGTTCAATGAAATACTGAAGACAAAGGAAGAAAAATCTGGCACACTGCCATGCCAGATGAGTTTGGGATTTCCACCTACAATTTGTTTAATTATCAGTGCCAGCTTCATAAAATGCTGCCATCAGAAATTGAATAGATTGCAGGTGTGTTGAACTGAGTAGGTTTAAAATGTTGTGACTGCCTTAATGGCTACATATCTTGTAAAATGCATTCATTTTCAAGAGTGTGATTATGGTTTGCTTTTTATGTGCCATTATGTCTAATTTGTTTTATGCTCCAACAGAGAAAGTTATTTTCCTCTTTCCAATTTATATGACAAACACAGAAGGATAATCAACTGAAAAATATATTCATTTAATATGATCATACTCAGCTTTGCCATACAAGTACATACCACTCCTGAACTACATTAGCAACAAATAAATACTTTAAACATATACGGTTCCCGATTATTTAAGGACTTGATTTTTAAAAGAGGTCATTCTTGTAATTAGATAAGTGAAAATCATAGCTTTTAAGAAACATAAAATAAGGTCATAGGGACTTTGGATAACTCTCAGGAATGGATCTGTTTCACTGCTTAGACTTAGGATTTTTGTTAAAAGCACACAAAAAACCCTGTCTGAACATTTCTGTAATAAGTATGAGCACAATGTTGTTTCTTATAACTCTGCAAGAGAATTTTCAAATAGCTTTGTAAAACTCATAAAATGCTAAGAATTATTAATAAAATTATTTTCTGTAGATTAAATATTTTTAATTTTCATAAAATGATGACATAAATAGTTAAATAACAAAAAAGGGGTTTTTATTTTTTTTTATTTTTTTTTTCTAGTTCAAAAAGCCACCACTAGAGTCAATGAATCCATATATAATTTTAGTAATCGTGGTTTGAAACCCAAACTTTTTTTGCTAGTGGCCTTTGTGAATGTAATTTCTTTTGAAGATGCTGCATTTGAGAAGCTGCTTTATTCTGCCCTTAGTAACCTCCAAAATTAATTATTTAGTATTGAAAATTGTTACAATCTAATGTCAGGGAACGCAGAAAGACCTCTCAGCTTTAGTAGAAAAGATTTCCACAGTTTGCCACTTTTTCAAATGCCTGCTCCTGGACTGTGAAAGGAAGACTCAAGCCATCAGGGAAAGAAACAAAGCAATATCCACAATAAGAAGTGCTTGGAGTACAGTGGAAAAAATAGAGGTCAAAAGAGAAAGAACAGCAGAATTGATTTATGAAATGATAATTTTCAAACAAAGAGAATTTGCATTTCTGCTCATAGCAGCACATGATGATGTACCAAGATGCCCTTCCATTTGGGGCCAGTTCTATTTAATAGCTTTATCAGTAATTTAGATGAAAGGATTGAGTGCACCCTCAGTTGGTTTGCAGAGGAGAAAGTTTGGTCAGAATGTTGCTCTGCTGGAGGGCAAGAAGACTCTGCAGAGGGATCTGGACAGGCTGGATCGATGGGCCAAGGGCAAAGTTGTGAGGTTCACCAAGACCAAGGCTGATCCTGCACTTGGGTCATAACAATCCCATGCAGTGATACAGGCTGGGACAGAGCGGCTGGAAAGTTGCCCAGAGGAAAAGGACATGAGGATGCTGGTAACAGTACCTGAACATGAGCCAGGAGTGTGGCCAAAAAGACCAATGGCATCCTGGCCTGTACCAGCACCAGTGTGCCCGGCTGAACCAGGGCAAGGATTTTCCCCTTATACCTGGCACTGGTGAGACAGAATCTTGAGTTCTGTGTCCAGTTCTGGGCTCCTCACAACAAGAAACACATTTATATGCTGGGGAAAGTCCAGAGGAAGGCAAAGGAGCTGGTGAAGGGCCCAGAGAATAAGTCATATGGAGAGTAGCTGAAGTAGTTGGGGTTG
>WBMY01005418.1:161956-186207 GCA_013397315.1 Donacobius atricapilla | reverse complement strand
AGAATTTACCCTAAACTGAGACATCTGGAAATATCGAAAACTGATCACAGATGGTGTTTGGCAATGGGATGGAAAACTCTTCAGCCAGACTTGTCATGAGCTTACAACATAAAGCAAGAGCATTATCTGATCTCCATCAGAAAACTGTTAAAAATGTAAGTTTGTGAGATTGCTAGAATGGCATTGGCCTCCATCCTTTCACTCGGTCCCAAATGCAAATACTTCCTGCTGAGAACTGCTCTGCACACATAGTATGCTATGCAACTGCACTGAATGCAAACCAGCTTTTAAGCACGGATATTACAGCTGCATTCTGTGCATAGGCAGCTTCCAGTGTGGACATCTATGTAGCCAGGTCTATTCATGGCTGTGTAGCAACTAGTGTACTTGTGCTGTGGCCTGTTAATTTAGTAGACAGCAACAAAGGTTACCTCAACAGGATCATAAAATCATTTAGGCTGGAAAAGACCCCTCAGTTCATCAAGTCCAACCATTAACCCAGCACTGCCACCTCTAAATCATGTCTGTAATTGCCATACCTATGTCTTATAAAGACCTCCAGGCATGGTGACTCCACCACTTCCCTGGGCAGCCAGTTCCCATGCTTGACAATCCTTTCAGTAATTTTCCTAATATCCAATCTAAACTACCCTTGTGCAATTTCCTCTTGTCCTGTCACTTGTTACTTAGAAAACCAATGTCCACCACGTTACAGCCTTCTTTCAGGCAGTTTTAGAGATTGGCAAGGTCCTCCCAGAGCGTCCTTTGCTAAACACACGCGGTTCCCTCAGCTGTTCCTCATATGATTTGTGCTCCAGCCCTTTCACCAGTTCCATTGCTCTTCCAAGGACATGCTCCATCAAAGCAATATCCTTCTTGTAGTGAAAGCCCAAAACTTCTTTTACAGGTCCTCAGTTACAGAATTCTATATGAAGTGCTGTCAAAGAAAGGAATAATTTACTTTCTGGACCAAATATGCATATAATTTTTTCATATAATTTAAGGAGGAGGTGATTAGGCTTGGATATATAGTTATGTAACAAAATAACAAATAATATAGTTATGTAACAAATTTATTATGAGTTCTACTGCTATTTAGGCAACCAACTATAGGCATTGTGAATTCTACCTCTAAATAATACATTTTAAGTATTTTATGACTCCTAAGCTAAGGTGAGGTATTTCATGTGAAATAGAATACATAATTAACAAGTATCATATCACATCTTTATCATAAGAAACTAATCACAAAAGCAAAATAACTGCATTTCAAAGGTTTGAGACAGAGACATAGAAAAATATGCCAATTCATGCATTGACAAATTGTTAAATATAAATTGTTAAGTATCAATCTTCTTTATTAGAAGTGTGAACTTTTGGCGGTTTTTTTTCACTGCCTACTGCAATGCTTCATACACATAATATTCAACAAAAACCACCACTCTGTAAGAAGTCAAATAGAATTTAGTTCTCTGTGACTTTCATTGCCAGCTATGAGATGAGGTGAACTATTTAGTGAGGAGAAGGATCTTGAAGATGGTGGGGAAAAAAAAAACAAAACCACTTGAACAGCCATCTGTTTGTGCTCTAAAAATTTTACCTGATCATGAATGTCAACCATCACTGCATTCTGCTGTGGTGGGTGAGCAGCTGGGTGCAACATACGAGGAGATACATTCGGTGGGCGGAAGGCTCGAGGCTCTTCTATTGCTTGCTGCTGTCCATAGGAGAGATGGTGGTAGTTTTCATCCTGGCTAATAGAATTATGTCTAGACAAACGATCTCTCCTTGTTCTCTGACGTCGAACAGGAGGACTGGAAATGCATTAAAAAAATTAGAGGTTATATAAAGAACATAAATCCTTCTCAATACCTAAAACCTCAAGAGAATCAAATATCAAGGAATTTTTTAAACTGCAAAATTTTACTAGAACAAAGTTATTAGCTCGGAATAAAACTTTTACTGACAGTACTGCTAGAATCCTTAGAAGTGACACTTTTTTCAGTATGGAAATGCTTAACAGAGCATAGCTTAATGCTGTTAGGGAAACCAAAAGAAGAATTCCTATGTAAATACTGCCTTGTAAAAAAATGACACTTGGATTGCCACAGTAGTGCTCAGAAGTCAAGACAGCAATCTTCACGACATTCCCATGCCTTTATTCTATCTAGGTAAAAATCTTTCATTAAATGATCACAGATTTCCCCAGGGTCTTTGTTTCAACCACACCACAAATAATTGCTTGCTTAGTGACAGCAGCCAAAGCAGAAGACTTCTCTGAAGAAACAAATTAATTTTTCAGCTCTCACATGTTCCCTAAACAACTGAGTGCATTTACAATTCTCTCCAGAAGATCCCAGGAAATTATGATTGTGATATTGCTTCTTTTTCAGAGTGGAGAACTTCTGTAGATAGATTTAGACCAGAGTATACGCTTCTTTTGGGCAATTGATTGACAGGTGTAGGATTTGATTATGTATTCTTATAAAATTGTGTGTGTGTTCTGAGCAGAGATGGAACTACCTTGAGCCAAAACTTCTAGAAATCAGAGACCACTAGTTCAGCTTCAGCACTCAGATGATGCACACAGATGTGATTAACTTACTATGAGAAGTCTTGAACAAGTCACTTCTCATTTTTGGGTAGGGGAAAGCACTGAAAGCACAAAATGATCACACAGTACTTTCAGCACAAGCCTTCCTATCTCCACAACACACACAAGTTACAGGTCCCAGAAGAAACAGCAAATTAAAGCTACACGGGTTGAAATGGTTTCCTTTTTATGAAACAGGCTAAAGGACCCAAACTGCAGAGAAGAGACAAAAAGGATCTGTGATCATCATTAGAACATGTCCTCTCCAACACTGCATGGAACACAACTTCTACTATTACCAAATAAAAATCAAATAAACCTGCAACCTGTTGGCAAATCCCAGATATTTCTCAGGTTGAGTCCAACTTTCCTGCTGCATGAAATACATACTCGGGGGAAGTGAGACCACATTATCAGCTACCCAGATGGAACTGTGAGCATATGACACAAGGTTTCAAGATATTTTTCTTCTCTACTTCATAGAGATTTTATGACATCGTTGCCTCTCTTTGAACTGAAACAAATGGTAATTCTCACCAGGTCAGACAAAAGGCATAAGGCCAGGCTGTAACACAGCAAAAAAACCCTAAACAAACTTAAAAATGCATAGCCACCTTTATTTTTGTAAACTACCATGGCAGAACATACAAGCTGTGTTTTCCTCTAACCACTGAGAACCTCAATTTAAGTTCTTACTAAAATATTTTGTCTTAAATCCAGCTCTCTTTCATGAAAGAAAGCTGGACTCTGCACTCTGTATTGCTTTATTGCTGCACTCTATATTGCTTTATTACTAAAATGATTCAACTGCTTCATTCTCCTCAGGTAAAATTGGCATAATATATAATTTCTAATCATGGACCTAGTAATGCAGATGATATTGTACTGTTAGGAGACCTGTCTCAGATTGTTTTAAATTTGCTATTTCCTGCTGTGAAACAGAAATGGTCTGAACATTTTAACACAAAAATGCCTGTGTGAGGATTTTTCTTTGGAAAAGCTCCAAAAATAGAGGAAAGTTACAAAAGACAGTACCAGTGCTTCAGAAGAACAGAAATTCTCTTAACTGCCACCAGCATTTAGACAAGGTGGCTTCTTAGACAAGGTAATTCTCATACAACTACTCTTGCCTCTGTCTTGGTTAAAAGGCCTGGCTTTACTTCTCTATGAACCCAGAATTATGAAAAAGCCAACAAAGGCTACCAAAATTTCTGGAGTGTCTTTCTAAATGAATGAAGAAGTATCATTCTCTGGTAAAAAGCAATGCTGTATTTTTTTTTCCTGTGCAGAATTATAAATATACTATCCTTTCAGTCAGCAAAATTCAGAGCATTTGGATACACAGCTTATCAGCTTCTGAATTATTGGAAATTACTTCAGAATAATTGTCAAGACATGGTTCTAAACTATTAGTAAACTTCAGTAATGAACTTGGGCTTCAAGTCTTTAAAAACAGCCACAAAAAAATCCTCTGATACTACATGCACAGTATAAGTATGGTAAATGCCAGGTTAAAGCAAAGAGACAGAATGAAAGTGGTGAAAAAATTGCAGGAATTCCTACCCTCAGGTAAGAACAGCGATCAAAAGGTATCCATAACTGCAGAGTTAGTATGCGCAGATCTTGGCTTTTCTAACAAGGGTGATTTCTTTGCAGTAAGACATTCTCAAATCCATTTAGTTCAGAATTACATTCAAGACAAGGAGGAAAGGAAGCACAGATGAAAGGCAAGGCACAGCAATGGTAGAGATCCCCCCGTTTCACAATGACTGATAAATTGGAATGGCCTTCTCTGTTTCACACAGAAATGCATCATGCTTTTACATTCATAATTTATCTGTATTATATATAAATATCTAGACAAAAATAATCTTTCCTAAAATTCACACCAGAAGGCTATCTTTATTAATGCAGTATTTATTTGCTTACAGTGAATCAGAATAAAAAAACCGTAACAAATTAGGGTACTCCTGTGTTAAGCACAGTACAAAATCAGTGATACCAAGAGGTAAAGTCAAAATAGTAAGGCAGGTAATGAAAAAAAAAAGAAATCCAGGTTATAAAAAAACTCAAGACAGACCATCCTGACCAACAGGAGTCAACTGGTGGGATGAAAGAGTTAACACTGATGACACTGGGGAAGTGATGTCCACACTAGACACTTCAAAGGTTTTGCCTGCACTTGCCCTAGCCTGCTTCATTGAGCTCAATGACCATTTGCAGCTGGAGTGCACCTTTCATCTTAACCTGAAAACCTGTACTCTGAAACCATTCTACAATGAGAAGAGAAAACAAAGCAGGAAAATCAAAGAACCTGCTTCAAAAGCACAGGCATAACCTCACCTAAAGCATTAGTAACAGATGCACTCATAATGATCTTAAGGAATCAAGCTTCTGATCCATGGAAATGGCTATTAGTTCTGGTATGACTCCAGATCACGCTTAAGACTCAGAAAGACTCCTGCAAAACAAGCAACATGTATGTATGGTTCTCCCTAAAAATCCTGGTTCTAGAAGAAGAAACTAGGGGCAATGCTATTCTGGAACTGACCTGGAGCTAGCTCAAATGCAACACTGCACCCAAGTTAAAAAGTGCCCTGACTCACGTGCATGGAAACAAAGTACTGACACATTCAAATGTCTCCGTTAGAGCAAAAACTCGTGTTATTACCCAGGAGCAGGTGAGCTGGCCCCAGAAAGATTAATATTTGCGTCCATAAAGCTGCAGTCACCCTAACAGCTCCTGTCAGACTGAAGATGGCTTTGCAATGAGGTGTCTCCCTGTTTGCAAATGGATTACTTGCAAAAGCCACAGGCTACCACCTTGGTAGCACTTGACTGCATCTGAATGTCAGGACATTTGTCCCATGCACATTCACCCCTTATAAATTTCCATTCTTCTACTCCATGCCACAGTATATCCAATCTGTCTAGATTCTGCTATCTAGCATTTAGCTTGTTAAGCACATTGTTTAACTCTGCAGATGTTAATGAACACTGCAAAGAAATTTGTGTAAGCTGACTGGACACCAAACAAAAATAACCAAATGCACATATTCTAGGCCTCTCAGTTCAAACCATTTGAGGTCAAGATCATTTTGTGGGCCAAATGCCCCAACAGAGCATCCTTGTACCAAACTATACAAAAGATCTGATCTTTTGTCTTCACAACAACCCTTTTAAATGCATAATTTAACCTCTTTCCTAAGTCTGACAAGCTGCATATTTTACATGCCACTGAATGAAAGTTTTCAAATCCATGAAGTTGAAACAAAGACACAAAATTAGCATGCTCTGAACTCTTTTGCTTCAAAACTACTGGCTGATCATTGTTGACAAATTTGATTTGTGGAGTCTGAAGAAAACTAGCTTAATATATCTTAAGCCTAAATTTCATATTAATGAAAAAGAATAGACACTTTTTTGTTTAACACAAACCAAGCTAAAACATTTCTTAAAAGCAAACAGAGAGAGTGTGTTTTAACTTGGATATGATTCAGTAGTAAGATGATTCAGTATTTTTTGGGCAGAATGTGAGGCAATGAAAGCTTCCATTTTGGATAATCTGCTTAACTACAATAGCAAAAAAATCTATGGGTTTATGTTTTGCTAAGGTATCATCCATCCAGGCCCCAGTTCCAGTCTCTCTATCCCATGACCACTTGAACTTAATCAAAAATCTCTGCTTTGAGAAGTTAATGAGCCACAAGGTAAAACAATGTGGAAATCTAATTACTATTACATGTAAATCACTCACCTCAGTCTGAAACTACGTTACCCTCCTCACCTCCCTAGCTGGTATCTCTCATGTTTATTTTGAGTGGTTTTAAGTACAAAAATGGTTGTGATTGTAATAAAAATGATGGCATTACATAAGTAATTCTTAACCCTTTTAAAAGTACCCTAATGAGAAAGATTTTTCCTTGCACTTTTCTACATGCTTTTTGCCTCAGTGCAGAGTAACAGAGAATTAGATTCACAATAAAACACATTTGGAGCACTCTTTTCCTCAAGCTGACTTCTTGCATTATTTACAAGATGATGCACAAGCCTGAATTACTTCCAGTAACTTTTTAGTCACAGCTGCATTATCTTACAGCTCAAAGGGAATGTTAACATATTTACCACGTGTAATCTAGTCAGTGCTGCCCAAAACACACCTTCCTTGAACTAAAATCTGAAAGAATGAGAACTTTTTCTCAAGCTACACAGCTTGCTTACCTCCTCCTGTTTCGTGCAGGTGTGTTGCATCGTTCCCCTGAGAAGTGGTGTTGGTTGGGTCGAGCCAAAGGAGGCTGCCTATTTGACGTCATCTCCCATGGTCGCATTGGTGGCGATGGGGTTGGTGACGCGGCTGTGTAGTCAAAGACTGAATGGGAAAGGCGTTGTCGCTTGGGACTAGGACTGTCTTCACTCTACACCAGTGTAAAGAAAACCAGAACAAAACAAAAACAAAACCCACCTCCAGATGAGTGAATTACAATGCATACTTCAGTATTGCTTTGCACCTAGCATTAAGAGTGATTCACTGAAGACTGAAGACTTAAACGCCATGAAATTTAGTACCTGCAAGTATTTGCCCAAACATTGTGTTTATAAACACAGATGTTTAATGGTTCCCTAAACCCTGGAAGAATTACTCCTTAAATTGTACTTTAGCAGCACTAAAATATAAAAATCCCAACATCCATGCAAAATTAAAACTCTATCAGAAAAGAGTAATATGAAGAAAATAAGGTATCACCTATTTTGTATTTCTCCTGCCTTAGCACTTACAGGCTACAGAAGCATGGGAAGATGTACAGTCTTCACGGCAATGGAATCTACACTAGTCAGTAAACAGCTGCTACATGGAGCTTGCTCTTCTGCATTGCACCCCCTTCCTATCAGATATGTACTTTGCTAATCAGACATTTGCTCTGTACTGCACCCTATTTTAATTCTGCTATCTCAGAACAGAGATGCTTTATCCTTCTAGTTATTCATGTAATGGTAACTATTCATACATATAACCTGAAAAAAAATCATCAATCTCTGGTAAAGTCTATCTACTTCATTAAAATTCCACAAGGCGTACATAGTGCCTGAAGTTTCCAGTGCGAGTGATATGAAGGTCACTCACCTCCAAGCAATGTCTTCCAAGTTAGTTATGAACACAACTACGTTTCACTGTGTCCATGCTATTGAGCAATTTAATAGAGTTGTCATTCTTCTCAGAAGTTCCCACCAACGCCTATGAAGCCAGCAGCAAATGCAATAAACA
Organism: Donacobius atricapilla; assembly: GCA_013397315.1. NCBI lineage: Eukaryota > Metazoa > Chordata > Aves > Passeriformes > Mimidae > Donacobius > Donacobius atricapilla. The sequence goes on along the minus strand of WBMY01005418.1, from coordinate 178,351 downwards.
TCCCGCCCTTCCACCCCACTATTCTGCCAAAATTAAAACACATCATGATGTTAATAGGCAACTAAAAATACAAAAAAGTACATATCATGCTTCAGAGATCACCAGCTGAACAAACAAAAAGACATGAACTACCACTGGAAGTATCCTTTACTCCAAGCATCGCGTGGACTTCTCTGACAGAATTCCAAGTGCAAGACTACTTGCAGTATTTAGTAGCCCTCCAGCTTGTCCTGTCACTCCACCACTTCCATTTCAGTCCACCACAGCATTATTTCAATTACATTTGCATTTAATTGCACATAGCTGAAGCAGAGATAACAACTTGTCTGCAATGGCTCTGCGTTCCAGAACTGTCCCCTCCCCCTAGATTGTTAAGAGGTTTCAGTTCAGACTTAATTGTAGACTGGACTCTGGACCTCTCCTGGCTCTTAGCTTTACAGGGGCATTTTATTTTCTGAACTCATAGCAAGTGGCTTCTTGGTATGTTTCCATCAACATATAGTTTGTACCCCACTAATCTTTCCAGTGCAGACACTCCTTTTAGCAACTAGAAGTGCTGTCCAGGTGTTCAAGAGAAAAAAGGTATCTTTCCTCTCTTTGACTTGCGGCAATTTTTTACAAAATTTTAGAGCCTTTCAGTCTCTTGCTTTCAAATACTTTAACACAGATTGTAGTTTTCCCCTACTGTGTCTTGTCAGCTTCCCTACAGAAGCAGCCTGATAATGCATGCATCTGTTAGTCACTCAATCACTTCTGAACTCCTTAACCAACTGCACTTTAGTTCTTTAGAGAAAAATAAACTGATGGTTCACGACAGTAGATGTCCAGGTAAAGGGTGACTCTCTCAGAAGGCTGCTTGCCCTGAGAAGCTCAATACTGAAAAAACCGGAAGAGATAGCCAATAAGTGCCTTGAGGGCACCGCTTCTGTGAAAACACATATTCTATTGGATTTCAGAGAACACTGCCAAAGGACATATCTTATAGGAAATATTGCCACGAAAGTCAGAGAAGGATGAATTGTGGCCCAGTTTTTTACACCATGATGACTAAGCCTATTCAAAGAGAAATACAGGTAGTAAAAAAGCTGGTAAATTAGGTATGCTGGGATTTTTTTAAGTGAAAAAGAAAATGTCAAAGGGAGGAAGGAAAAAAGTGGATTTGGTGAAGCTGGCAGGAAAAAAAAACCCTTGAAAGAACACAATAACCACTCCTGTCCTAATACAATCTGTATGTGCCTTTGGCTGGGGAATCTTCCACTGCTACAGCCCTAATTTAAATTTGACACCCTTCTCTAAGTCTACTTAGGAAAAAGAATACATCTATTACTATTATTATTATTTATTGTTATTATTATTTTCTTTTTGCGTCAGGAAGCATGACTCCAAAGACCATGGAGATGCAAACTGCTAAGTAGTTTGCCGTCATCATCACTCCAGACTACCAACTCTCACAGATATTTCAAACTCCGTAAGTACTAACTGCCCTCTGCAGTTAGCAACAGTAATTTTACTCGAAATTGTTTCCCGTTAGAAAGAAAATAATGTTAAAATAATTTTTGGAACTACATGTAGAGAGATTTGAAATATAACTGAGTATTTTTCTGTACTGAAAAAGAAGTAACCTAAAGCTAAGTTCAACTTATTTGCAAAGAGATGTTATAAAAAACCCCAATACAAACCTTATTAATTGAAGACTTGGTGTTTTGTTTTAGTTTTTATTAAGAAACCAATTCTCATGTGGCAACTTCATCAAGATAATACTAGCATGCAGGAAAGTACAAGGAGCTAATAAGAGACACATATGCTGTATAATTTTGTTTTCATGTTATTTTCAATCAGCATGTGGAATAACTAGATATTGACAATATGCTTTTTCAGTCTACATTATTATTAATCATTAAGTTCAGCAGTTTATTTGCGGATTATGATACTTTCCACAATGACAGGAGCTCTCCAAGTCACTCTTATTGTTTCTTGTTAGTACTAGAAATATATTCTGGGACTATTGCTACTTTTTACAGCCATATGATACGTATTTTTCTCATGTCCAACATGCAACAAGAACAGACTGGATGGCAGTTACGAAGAACATTCTACCTAGCTTTTAACTAACAAGATAAATTCACTGCCCTCCTTTAAAAAACAAAAGAGAATAATGAACAGGAACATAGATTACTTTGTATTTAAAGGAAGCAGTATCAGGACAAAGTTACCAGATTGTTACTAGCAAAAGAGGCAGCGGGTGTCAAGCCACTAAAACCTACAGCATCACCATAAAAGTCAGCATTCTACTGACATCCCCAAAAGTTATCATTTCACTGACATACCTAGTATAGTTTTGTCTCAGTCTCATCTGTGTACCCCATAAACTCTCATGAGTGTAATGGCAATAAAGGTGAACAAAGAGTATGCTTGTTTGTAAAACACCCTTTAGAAGTGTTTCTTCTATTTCTGTATATGTTTATTGCAGTAATGTTTTCTCTGAAAGGTTTTCCATTTTATTTGGGAAAACTAGGTATTTTCATCAAGACAACAATCTTCAAGGTGTGTCTTTTTCACTGTCCTTTTCCAGTAAAATTATAAATACTGCAGCCACACACTGATAATTAACCATCACAGATGGGAATTATTACCAAAGCAATTCCTGTGACTATCTGAAAATCACCTTCCTCTCCAACTCCATATATATTTCCACTTAATGGTCCTGTGAAATACAAGAAACTATTCCATACCCTCCATCTCAAATTCAGAAATTAACTACATCTATCCTGTAGCCCACAAAAGACCTGTATTTTAAAAGTAAACTAATACTTCAGGAGTATTCTCATGCATAGCCCACAGAAGACTTTACACAAGGACAATCTGATGCGTAAACCCCATAAAACCCTGGCTGACCAGAAATCATCAGCTGCGTGTTTTCTCTTCATGACTGCATACTGAAAAGGAGGTTATCTTTCCCCATGATACAAGTAAACATCAACATTTATAAGCATTTTCAAATTTAACTATAGGCATCTAATCGGCTATTAAGCTGAGTACTCTGCATATCCTATCCGTTCCAACAATTCTAACAACTGTAATTTGAATTACATTACAACATTTCTGTTAGCCTACAATAACAGTAAATTCTTGGGCTGAACAGTTATATCCAAATGCAGTGGCTTATTCATAATCCAAGACCACCCTAATCGTAAGCACATTTTTTGACCTAGGTCAAGTAAGCTCTGGAAGAGCTGTGCCTCACAGTGCTAAAACCAAGACAAGGGAAATCACTTATGTGATGGGATGAAGCCATTGCAGGCCAGATGGCTTTGAAAGCATTATTGTCTCCTTCCATCTCTCCCACAGAAAGCAGCAGCGGCAGAAGTTTAACTTAGGTGTAGCATTACCAGGTGGAGTTTACAAGCTCACACAATGCCCCTGCAGCTGGCACTATAGATACAAAGTCTGTAGGAAACCAACAAAACAATTCAGATAGCTACAGCCCCTCCAGCTCCTGTCACCAAGAGCCTCACCCACTTCCACCACTGGGTCTACAAACCTGGTTGTGTCAACAGCCTAATTTCTACTCAAGCTGGTCTCACCTAGCCCCTGCAGCACTCACACACATGGTACAGAAAGTGAAATTACACAGAAAGGCAGTTAAGAGAAGATTTAATAAAAAAAGGACAGACTGCAGGGATCAGGCACAGAGCTCAGCCAGACAAGTGTAAAAAGACTGGCCACAGTTTACCTGTATCACCCCTCTTTCTGTCTGGCGCTGTTCTGACCCTTTCACAACGCCCTTCCCTTGCAAATCACCTTCTCAGATGGCACAGTCTCACTGACCAGCCGCAACATCCTGGACCTTCAGGTGTGCATCCTTATCCATCACAGAATCCTTGTTTGAGTGCGCTTTTCTGATAGCTTATCAGTCAGTGTGACAGACCAGGTGTTGTTTCTTGTCTTTGTCTCCACGAAGTCTGCTTGGCAGGTTTGTGTCTCTCTCTCCATATTGTATTTATGGCTTCCTCCTTTCCCTTATAATGCCATTTGATGAGGTCTAAAATCAAATAATCTCACTGAAATAAACATTCCTACATTCTACATACTCTCTTCAATTAGTGACTGATCAGGCTTGGTCCTTTTATCTGCCTCCCTTATTTTTTGGTTAAACAGATTTGTGCCTCAAAATATTCCTGTTTATTATTACTTTTCTTTTTATCTCCTTACAACACTCAAACGTTCCCTGACCAGACATAACTTACATGAGCTGATGGTCTCTGCTTCCATGTTCTCTTACAGAGCACAAAACTTCCACAACAAAACAGAGCACAGTTGTAACCACTCTGTCAATCCAGGAAGCTTGAAATGAAGATTACTTCTGAAAACAGTAAAAACCTAAGAAGAATAAGGGAATAAACAACAGCCCTTCACCCTTGCCCTAAACAAGAACATTTAATGCAAATGCAAAGGGTTGGTGTAGGGGATGAGAAAAATTTGTTGTGGTAAACCAGGAAAGTTTGTCTCTTCCATCCGGGTGTGTAAAGTCCAAAGGACATTTTATCTTCTTGCCATGATAACCCAGGATAGTTCACACACTCCTATCATCTGGATGTACTTTAGTGCCAGTGCACATGACAGAGGCCAGCTGCAGATCTTGCAGGCCAGGCAGCAGCATCTGCACTACATCAGGCAGTTCCCCAATGAGGAAAACAGGACACTGCATATATATCTTATGTTAATAGGCACAGGTTTTATCATCCTTCCCTGTTGTGCTTTCCTTTGAGCTTCACTGCTGATCAGGACCCATTTGATTACCACTGGTGTCCCAGGGCTCCCAGAGTAGGAACTCTCAGCTTTCATGAAAGCCAAAGCCTTCACATGCTCATTGTCCTGCCTTATTCCTGCAGGATTCACATCTACATTTTGTGTAACAGTGAAAAAAAAAAAAAACAACAAAAAAACCTCAAACCAAAACAAAAAAAAAACCAGGATGAAGAAAGTGGCATCATATTAACTTGTAAGCTGAGAGACGAAAAGCTCTTGGGGACCATGAAGTTTGACATTTCCTTTCAATACATTCTTAAAATTCTAGCTTTAAATAAAAACAGAAAGGAGCTACTATAAGAAGCAACTATGGAGTAGTAAATCAAAAGCCTGGTGCCACAAGTGGCAAAAATTAACAGATTTTATGAACAAGTGGACTTCTTCCAAGCCTAACTGGTAGGCTTTTTTCAAGACAAACTAAACAAGGATTATCCAGTTGGACTCAGAGCTGCATGACAAAGGACCTGTCCATGTATAAAGATTTGCTAGCAGAATCATACTGCAATGACGCAGTGATTTTGCCATCTTTTACTGGCAAAAGTAAAAAAAAAAAAGCTGACAATATAAACACCAGAAATAAGAATCTTTTGCTCAAAAAAGATTGGGGATTTGCTCAAAGAATTTTGCTGGCTTAGCTGCACTGGCCAACAAAGTGGTATTTTTCATCCTGCCAACCATGCGCCAGTCCAACTTGAGCATATAATACTGCTTGTTCAACTTCTGCAGGCTAAGCAGGATTCAGAACTTTTGCTTCAACTCACCACCACTGACATAATTGTTACACCTCTTCTCATGAATAAGAGAACATCTGGAACAGATACAGTGACTTCGCTGGTTAAGAACTGCAAACTGTTAACAGCTGTTGATGATGAGCATTATCTTGGTATAAAGCAGTTGTAAAGTCAAGGTAAATAGGTACATGGTGAGAAAACAAAAATCCTAATATTGATGTCCACACCCTGCATCCTCCAGGCACTAGATATAAATCCTAGAATGCAAATAATGATTCATGTTTAAAAAAAAAAAAAATCAGATTTTACCTTAAAACCTTGTTATCAATAATATTCAGAGCCATTTTATTCTACCCCAGCTTTGATTTCAGAGTTATGACCAGGACACAACTTGGAAACATGGCTGTCTGGGCACACACTAGACAACTTCCTGATGAAGGAACAGTAAGAGAAATCTGAATTTGGTCTAATAAAAAACTGGCAAAGAAATGGACAGCTTCCTAAATCTGCAAACTGTTTCAATAAACACAGCTGACTGAAAGGAAGGCTAAAATGAGCCAATTCTTTCAAAAGTCCTAGGAGATAGCTTGTTTGCAGCTCTGGGCTCCCCACCACAAGAGAAACAATGACATACTGGAGAGTCTAATGAAGGGTCACAGAGATGATGAAGCACCTAGAGCACTTCCTGTGTAAAGAAAGACTGAGACAGGCTTGGACTGACTGATCAGCCTAGAAAACAGAAGGCTCAGGGCTATCTCATCAGTGAGATACAACAAGCTCCATTTGAACATGAGTAACGCTTCTTTACTCTGGAGAGTGATTGAGCACTGACATCAGTTTCACGCAAGCTGTGGAGCCTCTCTCCTTGGATTATCTCAAAAGCCACGTTCCTTGGCACTTGGCTCTACCCAGTCTTGTTTCAGTAGGAGAGCTGGTCCAGATGACCTCCAGAAGTCCCTTCCAACTTCAGCCACTGTGATTCTGCGGTTGATTTTTATGTAACGCTAAACACAAGGCCTTTTGAAACCTCTGTCCTGTGAAAAAAGCAAAGCGCAACTCAAACAGGACTTCCGGGCACTTCAAGACGTCCCCTTGAGACACAAAGTATCCCTGTGAGTATCCACAGTTCCCCACTGAACACCAGATATATCTGAGTATTCAAAAAAAAATTACTTCTGTCTACACTTTAGTATTTTTTCCTTGATTTTTTCTTAATTCTTACACTGTCAAGAATTAAGAAAATGAATCTGTAACTAGTACTTGGGATGAAAATTCCACAGAGAACAAACAACAGTAAGTATGACACTAACAGTTTCCCATAGCCACAGCAAAATCTAAAAAAAAAAAAGAAAGTGAAAAAAATCCACCCTCCTGGTGACATCCCTGTTGATTCATGAAGAAAGTATTTCAATTCAGACAGAATAGTGCTTAGCAAGGCACATCATTCTGAAGAGAAGCCTACAATATTTTCTTGAACTTGCTTTTGAAATATGATCATGTGGTAAGAAGAAAACTAGCCACTGTATCTTAAAATGGAAACCAATGTTCAATAGCCATGACAGGTTGCTGGTACAAAATTTTCTGTAGCAGCTTTATATTTATCAGGTTTCTTAGTAATTTATGTGAATTAAAGAGTCCTTCTGACAGTGGAACAGCAGAATTTTCCACAATATTTAGTAAAAGGAACATAATTTGTAAAACAAGAGCAACATTACCAGACATGGTAAAAAGAAGATGCAAGTTCACCTCATTTTTTTGTCTTTCAACACTATGATGGTATATCTCAATTACATGGTATATATCAATTATGGCTGTAACTATAGCTAACAACTGTACAAGGACACGCCTCAGTAACCTTTCTGGCCATCCATAACGCACTCCTGGCTAACAGGATTAATTCATTATTTACTCACAGTGAGTACAAACGCCAATTTGTCCTTCAGCAATTAGAACTGACAATGAATCCTCCTAAACCCTGACAACGTTTATCTGTAAAGACTTCAAGCATGCAATAGCAAATCAAATAGCAATAGTACAGAACTGTTTCAAGAAAACCAGGTGACTGCAAGAAAGGCCGAAATAAGACAATTCTTGCAGAAGTCCTAGGAGACAGCACCTAGTGTGCAGTTCTGGGCTCCTACTACGAAAGAAAGACTGACATACTGCACAGTCCAATAAAGACTTGCTTTACTTATGGTCAAAACACCATTAATAAGCTGAATATTTAATTTGTTGCTTATTCTACTTCTGACTGATATTTTTGTGGTTTTTCAGTGTTTTCTCCATGTCAGTTTCTTCTCTGAAATGCATTTCTCACGTAACTGGATGTCTAAGATAGACAAAAAACAACATGAAGAGACAGCTACCACTGAAGTTTCACATAGTAAGTACTTGAAACAGTCCCAAGAATTTGATTATTCAATAATGATTTCTCATTCCAAACACTGGAATATTACTTTGCTGCACATGAATTTAAAACACACAAAAACATTAGAAAAATTTAAAAATATTAGCATCATATTTAGCACTGCAGGACTCCATAGCACTAAAAACTAATGTAATTAGTAGGACTACATGTTTCTTAATTTCAAGCTCTACTGCTCATACAAAATGGACAGTAAAATCCATATATCACAAATGTAGCACCTCCTTTTCTAAAAGTGAAGCAGGTTTAAGAACTAAGGCAGCACACAGCCATCTCAAAATTCTTCAAATTGAATTTTACTAGTATCTGCTACTGCTTGTAGTACTTGTTGCATGCAAACAATCCTTTGAAATATGAAAAGGTTTTGCAATCATTTTTGTAGGAATGAATCAAAGCACTTTAAATGCTCCAAATTCACAAAGGTGTTAGCAAATGTTTATTTTTGTATCATGTCATCGTATTTTTTCTGAAAGGGAATCTTTAACTCTCAATTCAAAAACACCAACCAAATGTAAATACGGGAAGGAATCTCAGCTATACCTCCCTATTTAAAAAAACCCCAGGTTTTGGAAAAATACTAATTTCACCTTAAAATCCCAATTTATGGTCTCAGTTTTCAACTCAACTTTGTCAGTGGTATGTGTGATAGAAAATGGAAAAAAGATGGTGCTATTTCTGCAAATGTTCCCTGCAATTAGTATGTATTATGACAGCAAATATTTCAAGCTTTCTTAGAATTGAAAATTGAAAGAGTTATGCAACAAACAGTACTGGTATCCAAAAACACTTAAAAAAAATATTTTCCATCGATAATTGCTATCAGTCAATCTCCAAAATGCCTACCAAGATCTGAGGTAAAATGACCATGTTTTGCCATCTGCACCACCTTACACAAGATAGAAAGTGTCATTGCAGATGACAGTGTTAAAGCTATTCCTGGGCCTTCACAGAGTCCCGATCTCCTCTTTCATATGTAAGCAGAAGACAAATTTTTGATTAAAATCACAGAATTATAGATATAGGAAAAGAACTCACTTTCCTATATACAAAGCTGAAATACACTAAATTTTGCACATGTACCATTAGAATGCATTCATTATTGTAAAGAAAATTCTTTAAGTTTCATAAAATGTGCTGAAATTAACATACTTAAAATTATGCCAGGGCAAGAGTGAAGTGGTGAAATCAGGACAAGGTGTTCACGTATAGGCACATCTGAAAAAGATAACGTTCTCAATTTTAAAAATAATTCTGCTCTTTCTGCTTTGACGGGACAAGGGATCTGAAGAGAATCTGTCTCAAAATTGCTTCACAGCAAGGTCTACTCAATGCATAGTTTGCATATTCAGTGTGTATTCACCAATGATTTTGCCATTTAGGCATGTGAAACTAACAATACAGGTATCTCAGTGGAGACAGGGTAATTAGGACATCCATTACAAGTAAAAAAAACCAAAATCACACTCTTTCCATTTTAAGATTTTTTTCCCCTGTATGAAACAACGAATATAGAGTTGCACATAGGTATGCAAACATATATATGAAACACAACATATGTAAATGGCCAAACTATCACTTGAGCACTGAAGACTGAAATCTTTTATTTGTGTGAATGGATGTTATACTGACAGTATTTGTTGACAAAGCACCAAAAGAACATCCAAACATTTACACCAATAAAAACATGACTCACACTACTATTACCAATGTCCACAATAGGCAGAAGGACAAGTCAGCATTTGAAATCTGTTCCTAGTGAGAGGACTACTGGCATAATAACTTGACTTCTATTGTGGTAACACATATTCATACTTGGGTGCCTTCATGGTCACTGCTTGTCATTACAATACTGAATTGCATTACCAAAAGATGGAAGTATCTGGTCAGCATACTATACTGTTAAAAATTTCTGTGTGTAATGCAGTTTTACATGTTCTCAGTTCGTATCACAATTTTCTCTCTACATTGCTTCAGTCTCTCTGTATTGCTAAAAATTTGAAGCCTCAAAAATACCCTTCATCCATTTTAGAAACTACACAATGAATCCACAAAAACCTACCTACATACTTACCTGGTCAGTACAACCAAACTGTCATGTTAACAACAGAATGCTCTTCAACATACTCTCACATTGCTATTAGTGAAAAAATAAACCAAAAAAAACAACAGAAACAAGTGTTAAAGGATACAACTTAAAAGAGCTGTATTTAAACACAGGCTTGAAAATTCAAACGTCAGGATACCTAATTCTAAGAATAAGGCAGTCTATGTTCTACCTTTGTCAATTTCCTTTTTCCCTGGGGAGATGCCACTGAGTGAGGGAGAAAACATATATAAAGTGACACCCAGTACAAATGCAACCGTTCTCCTTAACTGCCACAGCAACTTCCAACACCAAACTGGGCTTCTCCCACCCTATGCATCAGTTCTGTCCTTCTGTTTATAATGTTTCATTCACTCCTTCTTTATTCTACAGAATTTTTAACATAAAAGCAGATTTTCACAGGTGAAGTAAATACCAAGGCTTTACTCCGCCCTTCACACAGTTTAGAACAAGTAAACTCCTCATCACCTATGGCTGGACACAGTGGGTCACCAAGCATGGTTATGATTAGCATTTTGTCAAACTATTTTTTTTTTAAATGAATTTACTTACACTACAGAATACTACATGTTGATACACTGCAAAACTACCCTTAACACCAGCACAGTCTAAGACTCTGGGTCATGGCTGCTCATGACTTAAGATAAATGTCCTCTTTCCTTAGTAAAGAACTGGCTTAATGGCCCAGCCTAGAGAATTCTGGTGCACGGAATTATATCCAGTGCCCAGGGGCAAGTGGTGCTCCACAGTACTCAGTACTGCAGCCAGCCCTGCATAACATCTTTATCAACAAACTGGAAAAGGTGATCAAGTGACTCCTCAGTAAGTTTGACACCAAGTTGGGCAGAAGTTGACCTGTTGGAGGGTGAGAAGGCTCTGCAGATCTATCTGGCCAGCATGTACCGATGCGCTGAAGTCAAAGTTCACAAGGCCAAATGGCAGGTCCTGCCATTGGGTCACAACTCCATGCAACGCTAAGGCTGGGGCAGTGTCGGGAAAGTGCTCAGCAAAAAGGACCTGGGGCTGCTGGCTTACAGCAGAACATGAGCCAGGGGGACAAGAAGGCCAGTGGCATCTGGCCTGTGTCATCATTACTGTGGCCAGCAGAACCAGGGCAGGGATTGTCCCCCCATACTTGGCACTAGTAAGGCCACACCTTTAGTGATGCATCCAGTTCTGGGTCCCTCACTACAAGAGGGACACTAGGATACTGGAACATTGTGGGTCTGAAGCACAAGCCCTGGGACGAGCAGCTGAAGGACCTGGGATTGTTTAACCTGGAAGAAAGGAGACTGGGGAGACCTTGCTGCTCTCTCCAGCCAGCTGAAAAAAAGGCTGTAGCAAGATCGGAGTTGATCTGTTTTCCAAGTGACAGGACAAGAAGAAATGACCTCAGTTTGCACCAGAGATGGTTTAAATCAGGTATTAGGAAAATTTTCTTCACCAAACGGATCATCAAGCACTGGAACAGGCTTCCAAGGGAAGCAGTTGAGTCACCATCTCTGAAGGTAATAAAGAACATGTATAGACACAGGTTAGTCATTTAGTGCCAGACTTGACAGCTCAAGGCCAATGGCTGGACTTGATGATCTTACAAGTCTTTTTCAACCTAAATGATTCTATTATTCTTTTCAAAGCTCATCCTATTTAGACTATGTGCTACGTATTAGAGACTACTTGATTTAAATATACACACGTCATTTGGTTTTTATTAACATCTTAGATAAATTAGAAAGAGTTGCTTTAAAAAGCTTTAAAATGTTCTTCTCTAGAGGTAGGATTTGAGCACACCTTTTACCCTTCGTAGCTTGCAGAACTTCCTTTTTTACATGTGTCAGACTCAGTTACAGGCACTGTAAACACATTAACTACTGCAGCGGTGGCTGGTTCCTCTGCCCCTAAAAACACATGTAAGGAGGCTGTCATCAAATAGGTCATGTAATGGTAAAGAACCCACGCGGTAATGTAACTGACAAATTACTTGAGATTACAAAACCAAGAAAGATCGGCATTTTCTGCTAAGTTAACCAAAATAAGGACTATATGAGAAAACACTGCAGGTTCTTAGCTTCAAAAAACAGTTTCTACTTGTGTAGATATTTTCATTTACTTTAGAAAATAAGATTAGTCTCCCACGAAGTCAAAGGAAGGTCAGTAAAAAACAAACCACATGGTACACATTAGATGACATGCAAAGGAACACGAGCCTTGCTCCCCCAAACACACTCAAATAAACACAGTTTGCTGACTAACTTCTTAAACCTTATGTCACACCCTGTTCTGGAGGAAAAAAAAAAAAAAAGGTATTAAGAACTTAAACCATGTAAGAAATTTGGTGAGATGTGTCCTTTTTTAAAACATTCTCAAGCCCTGCCCAATGCTGAACAAAACAACAGATACATGTAAACGTTCACCTACAGAAAGCAGAGCCAAAGAATACAAACACTATATTAGGTCTCTTTATTTGAATTTGAAAAAAAGTGCTCTAGCTGTTTTCTGATACAGTAAGGAAATAAAATAAAGAAGAAAAAAGCTTCACATATGATCTCTAATCTATGCTCAGTAGAGCTTCACATTCAAAATGACTAAATGCCTATTGGTCTTTCCAGGTCCTTTGTGCCCACATCTGAATGTTTTTCCCAAAGCCATCCACTTGGAACTTACTTGTCTTCACAAGTTCCTTCCAGAACACTATCTGAAATGAATTTTCTGTGTCTCCCATCTCTTCATTTCCCATAATGCTTTATATTCAGTTCCAGTGTTTTCCCAAGATACAAACATGGAAGACAGATCAAAACTGCCCTCCCTCAGTAATTGCTAACAAAATAGTCTTAAATCTCTTCGCAAGAAATTAATTTCCAAGAATCAGATTTTGAAAATGCAGCTCATCAAAAATATTCATCACATCACTAATGTGATTTAAAGAGTAGTCCCAACACAGGTCATCTAAAGAACCTGAATAAGGAAGAAAGGCCCTAAATTTTTGCCTAGAAAGCCATCTCCTAAAGCTTTCAAGAAAACTGCCAGACAGAGCATCTGTTCAGCAGCACCATAAATTGTGCCATGAATGTTCTCATCCCTTCTCGCACAATTTACTGTTACTGCAGTGTGACAAAAAAAAAAGAAAAAAAATTTGGCCACTTCTGTCAGAAATTAACAAAGCTGGCAAAGACAGATCGTAAGGCTAAGGTGAGAGGTTCTGTAGAGAGAATGGAGCTGACTTAATGCAATTTCTGAATTTTTCTAGGACAGAGGTGTTCACAGATTTTGCAACAGGAACAAAACTGCAAGACTCGTAAGATGAAAGAGCTACTTTAACAGAAAGTAAGCAAAGCACAGCCTATGTAGTGGTAGTGTACACATGGTGCTCACATGAAACACTGGGCATTCTTGTAGTATCTGAGGTAGTAGTGGGAAATACAAAAAAAAGCAAAGTTATTGAAAATAAACAAGAAGACAAAAAATCCTGAGACAGCAAACCTGGAATGTATTTACTGAGAACCAGGAACTGCAGACATTAAAGAAAGAACGGCCCTATTTTCCTGAAAGGAGAAAAGCAAAGGAATCAGTCTTCTACTGCTAAAATGCCAACAGAAGACACTATGCAAGTCAGATATATGCTGCTTACCTACCTTTCTACCAGATGAGGTAAAGTTCCAGTGCAATCCAGACAAACTGGCTGGAAGGCAAACAGCAAAATACTCAAGGTGTAAAAGGGCTTCCTTCCTCTCCTTCCCCTTTCCACTGCTCTTGAACAGCTAGTGTTGCTAGCATTCACTGCGATTAAAGGCCAAAACCAGCACCAGTTTTCAATGTTCTGACAAACAAGCATCAGTAGAGGGCACCAAAAAGCAAACCAATTTTCTTTATCTTTAAAGAGTTTAGTAAAAGAGGAACCTACTCGCTCCCATATGAAGCTGAAGAGTAACAAAACCAAAACCATCCTGTTAAATCATAGACATCGTCAAGTTCTGCCCACAGTAGAATTTAAATATTTTGTATTAGATTATTTAACTTGATATAAATTCTTATATAAAGAAGGAAATCACAAGTTCTATTTTCATATGAACTGATTAAGTCAAGTCTGCATCTTCCACAAGCTTTAAGAATCACTCCTCCAGAGTTGAAACAACTTTCTAACAAAAAATAGGAAAAAAGAAGTTCTGTATCTTTCCTCTACCCTTATTTCCACCTTTCAAATCCTCCTGAGGCAAGGGGAAGTGGGACGAGTAAAGCTACACAGGAAGACTATGTGACAACTTTGTAACTTGAAGACCTGCTCGGTACAAATTCTCAATAGAGCCCTAGCAATTCAGCCCATGCAGTCTCTACAAGCGAACAGGTATGACAGCTTTGACTTACGATAAGGCTACAGTTTCATAGTACAAGACTACAATTCACTAGCAGGTAGGTCTGAAGAAGTAACTTCCCTACATAACCACACAATTTTTACGTTTTAGCAAGATCTTGCATAAAAACCATTACAACCCTTAAAGACTTTCTTAGCAAAGAATTGAAAAAGTAAATTGACTTCATCAGCAGTCCACTTTAAATCACAGAAGTTATCTTTTATTATAATGTCAATAAGCCATATAAAAAATATTTAGATAAGCTGACACATAAACTTGACAAATTACAACAGTAACTGATTCAACTAATATCAGCTTCTCAGCCAAATCCTCGTATTTCAGAAAAAGAAAAGACAATTATATACTGTGACTGCCACACCACTGCAAGTACATAGCAAGGACTGACCAACATGCAACTTCAATATTTATTGTACTTTTATTAATTAAAAAACCCCACAAAGCAAACCAGAGGAGAATCAAATGAATTTATCCTACTCTGTAAGCCCATGAGTTAATAAAGTAAGATTCACAAAGAAGACAATAAAATCTTTACTTTTTAAGACCCTTTTATTTACATACAACTTTTCACAATTAACACTTTTCTGAAGTAGTGTAACTCCTAGTAACAATTCCCTGAAAACCTCCTTTACTTGTTATTCTATGAATGCATACATTTAATTTGTTGCCAGAGATTTGCTGATTAAGGAAGATCAAAAACATTATGAACTATCAGGCCATGAAACCTGCCACAGAACCCTTTTGCTCTTCCATATCGTACTTAATCATCTAATGACTGCACCCCTCTTTCTCTCACTGCACTTACATTAGTATCCAAATGGAGTTTTTCCCTCTCTCAGAACATGGAGTCTCTAATACCACAGCTGCAATAGTCCCTTGAACGTAAGAAAGGTAATGTAATATAATGCTCCAAAGCAGTTAAGGAGTCTGTTGGGTCAGCAGATAATGAGATCCCTGGGATGTGGATAAATACCATAAATTTGGCAAATGAAACCAAAGCAGTTGATTCAGAGAATGACATCCACGAACAAGCACATCATCAGCAACACCAAATCAAATTGTACTGTAATTGTATTCACTACTTGAATAAGGCAGACTTCTGGTAATCCTAATCATCTTCACGTTCCAGTTGCTCCACTCTACATGCGAAGAACTTATCAGAAAATGCACATCTGCTCCAAACACTACCTTCAAAAATCTCTTTGAAAATGAAAATGCTATATACAACATACATAAATATTGTCATGACTTCCAGTTAAGTGAATTTCTGTGTAAGCAATAACTGAGCTACTTGCTCTAAACAGTTACAATTTGAAATGGATTTTCTCAGTTAACACCTCAATGCACAGTGAGTTTAAAAATACACCTTTTAGGGAAACAAGATGCAACTTTACAATTCAAGCATTAAAAAAAGAAATCCCCTCTGTGTTTTTACAGAATAGAAATTAACTCATGTGTACTGCAAAATAACGAATGCCCTAACATGTATGCTTGCTAAATCAGTGTTTCCTTGGACAGTTTTCTTTTGACTAAAGGGCTTACAGATACCTAGAGACTTCATTTTACTACAGGGACGGGAGGGCGTTCGGTGCTTCAGAAACAGCCGCTACCGCCTAGCACATTAACCTGCATTACCTGTTTTGAAGATAGCACACAGCAATTCAGTCCCGGAAAGTCTGTTTATTTTTAGCTCCCAGTTCTACCTTTTGCCCAAGCAGATAGAGCAAATTTAACAGGATCAGACAATTACATCCCTTCCCCAGCTCTCGACCACCTCGCGAGTCACCCACGTGCAAGAAGCTCGGGCTCCGCGTCGGCCCANTCGGTCCCCTCTCAGTTTCGGTTTCACAGGATCACGGAGCTGACTTCGTCGGGAGAAACATCCGAGACTGCGGGGGCGAACTTGGGGCACATCTCCATCTTGTCAACCAGACTGTGGCAGCGAGTGTCACGCTCAGT